>JAXCGZ010012117.1:32500-40706 GCA_037179515.1 Halocaridina rubra
GCTGTTCCAGTCATCAGCCCTATCCAGCTTTGGACCGTTGTTAAGTTGAGCTGCCTCCATTGTCCGGTGTCTGGATTGTCTACACAGATTTTCTAATCTGATGAAATCTTCCAGATTAATTTGAAAAAGTATAGAAGAGTTTTGAAACTGCACAAATTAACTGTCTCATTTGTTTTTTTCTGTACGGACGAGATCTGTTCAGACTGATTTGAAGATATGTAGAAGATTTCAGGGACTATATTCAGAATCGTTGAAATTTGTTCAGATTAATCTTGAAGCATGTATTTCAGATTAAATTCCTCGTTTGCACAGCTTTCTCTAATCTGCTAAAATCTGCTCAGATTAATCTGAATATATGTTAAAGAGTTCAGGAACTCTTCAGATCAATTTCTCAGTCTTCACAGGTTTTATGAGCTAAAATAATTTCTCCATCTGCACAGAAAATCTGTTTAGATCAAATCTGGACATATGTAAAAGATCCTTTGGTGTCTGATTATTAACTTTCGTTAGCCCATATATGCGTGCCTGTCCATTTATTTAAAAAGAACGCATTAATGATTATCCTTCAAAGTGTTCATTAATCAAGAGATAATCCGTATCTTACCAGTAAGGATAATCTTTCTTGCAACCATTCATTCGCTCAATTTATAGTATATATAAATACGAATTATCTTTACTAGTGAACATTAGAAGGCGACTATCAAGACTTTATTTATATGTATTGTTTTGGAAACAACATGGTTTCACTCTCCTTGCGTGATGAAGCGTCTTCAGGGAACAGGGAACCAGGAAGACCTCGTGAATTGTTTAGTAAAGTATGTTGCTAACACAGAAAGAGAAAAGGTCAAATGAAAACCTTTAGACTATTCTAAATTCTGAATACGTAAGTGTAAATATTTAAGCAAGACATGTATTTATGCTGTTGATGATGATGATGATGATTATTTTTATTATTATTATTATTATTACTATTATCGTAGTCGCCGTGGCTCAGTCGGTAGCGTCTCCGACTCTGAGGCGTCAGGTCGAGGGTTCGCGCCCCGTCACGGTCTGAGGTTAGCAAAGGCATGCACTCAGCGTAAGGATTACATCTGCCAAAACAAGTCCTTCGCAAGAAGGCAACCGTCCTAGCCCTTGGTTGATAAGGGAGTCCGTGACGTAAAACCGGAACCGGATTATTATTATTATTATTATTATTATTATTATTATTATTATTATTATTATTATTATTATTATTATTATTATTATTATTATTATTATTATTATTATTCATTTTATTATTATTATCATAATTATTATTACTTTTATTTTTATTATTATTATCATTATTATCATTATTATTATTATTATCATTATTATTATTATTATTATTATTATTATTATTATTATTATTATTATTATTATTATTATTATTATTATTATTATTATTATTATTATTATTATTATTATTATTATTATTATTATTATTATTATTATTATTATTATTATTATTATTATTATTATCATTATTATTATTATTATTATTATTATAATTATTATCATTATTATTATCATTATTATTATTATTATTATTATTATTATTATTATTATTATTATTATTATTATTATTATCATCATTATTAATAATAATAATGATTATTATAATAATAATAATAATAATAATAATAATAATAATAATAATAATAATAATAATAATAATAATAATAATAATAATAATAATAATAATAATAATAATAATAGTGATGGAGAGGTAGAAGGTGTTGTAGGAAAGTATGGGGTACCAGGTAGGAATGAGAGTGGCGAGAGACTGTTAGATAGGTGTGTGGAGCAAGAGTTTGTGATAGGTAATAGTTTTTTCAAGAAGAAGTTAATAAATAAGTATATATGGATGATAGTGTCAAATAGAGGAGTGAAAGAAAGAGCATTAATGAATTATGTGTTGGTAGCAAAGAGCATGATTGGTAAAGTGAAAGATGTGCATGCATTTAGGGGTGTGGCTACTGGGATGCCTGATCATTTTTTGGTTGAAGCAAAAGTGGCAGTAGCAAAAGACTGGGGAAATAGAGTGGGGGGATGTATAAGGGAAATGGTGAAGGTGGAAGAGTTGAAAAAGCCAGAGAAGAGACAGGAATATCAGGACAGGTTGAAAGTAGCATATGACATGGTGAAAGAAAGAGAAGTTGGAGAGTTAGTGGAGGAATGGGGGTTGATGAAAGAATGTTTTGTAGGACATGCAAGTGATGCGCGTGGAAAGACGTTTGTTGGAGGTGGCATGAGGAGGGGCAACGAGTGGTGGAATGAAGGAGTGATAATGAAAGTGGAAGAGAAAAGGAGGACTTTTGAGGAATGGCTGCAGTGTAACAGTAAGGAGAAGTATGAAAGATATAGGGAGAAAAATGTGGAAACCAAGCTGAAGATAGAGGAAGAAAAGAGGTTGACAATTGCTAGGTTGGGACAGGATTTTAGTGTGTCATATAAGGAGAATAAAAAGGAATTTTGGAAAGAAGTAAAAAAGAGTAAGGAATGGTTGAACCAAGAATAAAGAGACAGTGAAAGATGTGAATGGACAAACGTAAAGAGGGAACGATACAAGGAAAAGATGGGCAGAATATTTTGAGTGCTTGCTGAATGTTGAGGAAGATAGAGAGGCAGCTATAGTGGCAGTGGAGGGTGTTCAAGTGCCAGTTATGGGAGATGAAAATGAAAGAGAGATTACAAGAGAGGAGGTGAAAAGGGCATTGTATGAAGCGAAAGCAGGTAAAGCACCTGGAATGGATTGTGTGAGAGCAGAGATGTTGAAAGAAGGGGGTGTGACTGGATTGGAATGGTTAGTGAGAGTGTTTAAAATATATGTTTTATGTTGTCAATGGTGCCAGTGGAATGGGTGACTGCTTGTATAGTGCCCCTATACAAAGGTAAAGGAGATATGTATGAATGCAGTAATTTTAGGGGTATAAGTTTGTTGAGTGTGGTAGGAAAAGTGTATGGTAGGATACTGGTTAATAGGATTAGGGATAAGACAGAATATGTGATCGCAGAAGTGCAGAGTGGTTTAAGGAGAGGTCGAGGTTGTATAGATCAGATTTTTATAGTTAGGCAGTTATGTGAGAACTATTTAGCAAAGGGTAAGGATGTGTATTTTGCATTTTTGGATCTGGAGAAAGCATATGATAGAGTTGAGAGAGAGGCAATGTGGAATGTTTTGAGGTTATATGGAAGTGATGGTAAACTGTTGCATGCAGTGAAGAGTTTGTATGAGGGCAGTATAGCTTGTGTTAGGGTAGGGAATAAAGTGAGTGAGTGGTTTCCAGTGAGTGTGGGACTGAGACAGGGATGTATGATGTCACCATGGCTGTTCAATTTGTATATTGATGGAGTCATAAGAGAGGTGAATGAGCGAGTGTGTGGTCAAGGTTTGAGAATGGTAAATGGGGATGATAATGAGTGGGAGCTGAATCAGTTGCTGTTTGCAGATGATACTGTGGTGGTGGCAGATTCATAGGAGAAGCTGTGTCAGTTAGTGTCATAATTTGGAATGGTGTGTGAGATTAGGAAGTTGCGAGTGAATGTGGGAAAGAGTAAGGTTATGAGGTGTACAAGAAATGAGGATGGTGCTGAATTGAATGTTATGTTGAATGGAGAGATACTTGAGGAAGTTGATCAGCTTAAGCATTTAGGCTCGATGATAGCTGCATATGGTGGAGTGGAAGCAGATCTGTGTCACAAAGTGAATGTAGGATTTAAAGTGTTGGGTGCGTTAAAAGGAATAATGAAGAATAGAGGGTTGGAAATGAATGTTAAGAAAGTTTTGTATGAGAAAGTGGTTGTGCCAACTGTGATGTATGGATCAGAGTTATGAGGTATGAAAGTAAGTGAGAGACGGAAACTAAATTTGTTTGAGATGAAAGACTTGAGGAGTATAATTGGTGTATCTCGGTTGGATAGGGTTAGAAATGAAGTGGTAAGAGCAAGAACGGGTGTGAGGAGAGAATTTGCAGACAGAGTAGATATGAATGTTCTGAGATGGTTTGGCCATGTGGAAAGGATTGATGATGAAAGACTGCTGAAAAAGGTGATGAATGCGAGAGTTGATGGGAGAAATGCTAGAGGGAGGCCTAGGTTTGGTTGGATGAATGGAGTAAGGAGAGCCGTGAATGATAGGAGGATGGATGTGAGTATGCTAGGAATAGGAATGAGTGGCGAGCGATTGTGACGCAGCTCTGATGGGCATCTGCTGTTACCATGGGGCTGCATCTTACAGAGGTAGCCGTGTGGTAGGGTTAGTAGGGGAGTTGGCATTTATGAAACGACACTGGTTGTGGAAGAGCCGGGAGGATGGGCTGTGGCACTCCAGCAGTGTCATCTGAACGGTCACTAGCTCCCTCGTCATTGCCCATAGAGCAAAGTAATCCCCTTATTGTTACTTTTTTTTATGTCGGCTACCCCCCAATTAAAGGTGGACACAGCCAAGTTTGATAGATGGAATTATTATAATTATTATTATTATTATTATTATTATTATTATTATTATTATTATTATTATTATTATTATTATTATTATTATTATTATTATTATTATTATTATTTTTATTATTATTATTATTATTATTATTATTATTATTATTATTATTATTATTATTATTATTATTATTATTTTTATTATTATTATTATTATTATTATTATTATTATTATTATTATTATTATTATTATTATTATTATTATTATTATTATTATTATTATCATTATTATTATTAATATTATTATTATTATTATTATTATTATTATTATTGCTATTATTATTATTATTATTATTATTATTATTATTATTATTATTATTATTATTATTGTCGTATGACTTCCGGAGCGGAAACGGTTGGTCGAGGGCACGGATATTTTATTACAATGTTTGTAGAAAGTGCCAAGGAAATATATGACCGGAACCGTGAGACTTATGGACCTGGCATCGAGGAGGGCGAGAAAGGACAGGAAGCTAGCCATTTCCTAAACCGCAACACATATAAACAGGTGTTTCGTACGCAGGTCCACGCCCAGGAGAAGATGCCCAATAACCCCTCCCCGGAAGTAGGAGGGATTCCACTTTGAACCTGGCGCTGATTTGCTAGGATTAGATCTGACTGATTTCATTGGAGAATTGGATGTTAAGCCACGCCCTGCCCCTGGGGGTATTTAAAGAGCCACCCAGGGCAGGGACAGTTAGTTAGATATTGCCAGGGGCACGAATAGATCATAGACTGTGATAGTCATAGGGTGGGGGCCATTGGGCCATTGGGCCATTGGGCCATTGGGCCATTGGGCCATTGGGCCATTTGAGGCATAGGGGCATTGAAGCGTCGGATGTGTTGTACTCTAGAATAAATATAAGTAAAGGAACTACTGCTTGTCCATTCTTGCCTTGTGACCACGTTACCTTAATTGTCCATTCTTACCTTGTACCCATCAGGTACAAATATTTATAAACCACGCTACCATAATTATAAGTAACTATAAACGTAGGAGGAAAAGCCCTACGTCAGTGGTGTCATTAGATGAGTTAATAACAATATCCTCCACGACAGTGGCGGCATACTGTGGAAGAGCTATAACCCCCACGTCAGTGATGACAAGCGGCGAGATAACCCAGTCATCTTATAAAGTGTGAGTTCAAGTGGAAGTCCAAAACTCATACGTCAGTGGTGGCTTACGGCGGAATAGACATATCCACTATGTCAGTGGTGGCAGTGCGGTACGGATCATCACGCCTGGAATACATACAAAGAGACTCTCATATCAGAAGAAACCAGTGCAAAGAAAAGAAAATAAGAATGGCAAAAGCAGAAACCCAACATCTCCCAATTCAAGAAATGAGTGACGAGGCCAAACACCGGAGAATTCTCGAACTGGAGGAGCAAGTGCGGCGCCTACAAGCACGCGCCGACGCCGCTCCGTCGAGAAGGAACTTGGCCGACGCCGACGCCTCAAACATCGACGAACAGCCTGCCGCTCCGAACCCCGTGGTGACACCGGGAACGCAGCCGGCCAAGCCCCCACCCTGTGCCCTGGTTGTAAAGACGCCTCGGGTCAAGAATTCATTTTTATACCTCGACGGCGCAAATATAAAAGACCGCGAATGTCTGTCCATAATTCCCGCGACCGACTTCCTGAAATACTTGGGTCTGCGGATGAGAAGTGACGAGTGGTCAAATAGAGAATGTTATAAAACGTTGAAGGAACTATTTCTGAGATATTTCTTAGTAAGCCGAAGTGTGACCGGAGCATTGAGTGAAAATGCCCATTACAAGAGGTATAAGTTGCCGGATCCGACCAAGAGGACGGCGATTCGACGATTTTACGCGAAGAGAAGAAGGAGAACCCTCTCCTTCCTTGCCTTCTGCCATGAAGCTCTCCAGGACAACCTCCTTAAAATAAGCTAAGTACTTGTGATCTGTATCCAGTGAGTAATGGGACAATGAGTAAAAGAAATTGAGGTCGGTGGACGCCGCCATTTTGTCTTGTAGTTATGCTTTGACTCAGCCAACCCGCTTATAAGGGGTGTGGCGCTTAATAAGTTGATAAAAGTAGAATTTCTGTACCCATTACTAACATGGATAATTTGTACTAATAGCTATAAGCAGTAATAAACTCCGTTTTTTGTTATAATTTGAGTAATGTAAAGAAATTTCGTTGGAAGTGCGTTCCATTTATTTGTATTAATGCTTAGATTGAAGTTTAAGAGCGCGAATGTATCGACTTTTTAATTGACAAATTTAATGCACGTGAAATCACTATTACAGTCTATTAATTTCTAAAGCGTAAGAATTATAGTGAGAAATATACGTGCATCTGCTTTTAGGAGTTTCATAGACCACGTGTGGTTTTCGAGAAAAGAATGCGGAAGTGACCATTCGATCTCCCAACCTCGTTATTGTGAATCTGTAGTAATTGTACTGAGCTCTGATATTTTAAAGTACGTGTAAAATCATTGTTATATTAATTTCTTAAAGCGTAAGAAGTCGAGTGTTACGATTGCACCTGTTTTTAAGTTTTTTTTTTCTTTCTTTTTTTGTTTGTTTTTATCCGGGGGAGTAATGTTTTAGCGAGAGAAAGATATAAACGACAGATCGTTCTTTTTGTGTTAGGATGAAGGAATTAATCTTACGATACGTGTGTGACATGTTTTTTTTGAAGAATAAGAAATTTCGTGATACTAGTTAGAGATGAGTTTTTTTAATTTCACGCTATGCATAATAATAATAATAATAATAATAATCCTTTATTCCAATGTACATTGGGTATTTAGATAAGATACATATATATTCCAGATAGACATCTGTGGTGTACGATATAGACATACTAAAACAAGCAAATCATAAAGATGAGTGTACCATTAAAATTTACAAGTAAAATCTTCCTTTAAGAGCAACTTCTTAAGATTATATTTAAAAGTATACACTGAACCAGCATTTTTTAGTTCTCTGGGAAGCTGATTATATAAATGAGGTCCACGAATGTTTATATCTCTTGAGCCAATATCAGTTTTAGACCTTCGTACTAATAAATCTTCCCCTTGACGGGTAGTTAACCCGGTAACTGAGCTTACTGTAGAAAAATTATACAAGCAATCAGGAATATTGTTTCTTAGTATATTAAAAACAAAGGTACATATATCAAAAACATATTTATCTCTAATCTTTATCCATTCTAGATCTTTTAAAACAGGAGAGATGTGCTCGTATTTTCTTACATTGCCAACAGCCACTCGTGCTGCAAAGTTTTGTAACTTTTGTATTCTTTGTAATTGAGTCTTATTGGTACATCCCCAAACTTTGAGACAGTAATTAATTAAACTCATAGCTAAGGACTGGACAATTATTATACGAGTTGATGTTTCAAATGAGTCTTTTACCCTATTTAGATATATTAGAGTACCCATTACTTTTTTATAAATTTCATCTATATGCATTTCAAAATTCATGTAACGGTCAAAATAGACACCTAGGTTCTTTACCGAGTTCATTGGCTTAATGATATTACCGTTAAAATTTATATGAAGATTGTCATCAACTTCTGATAATAATTGTCTGGATCCGATAAGAATAGATTGGGTTTTAGTTTCATTAAGTAACAGACCATTTTTTAGAAAGTAACGTTTAGCCATATACAAAATTTCTTCTGCTCTACGAATAATATTTTCTAAATCATTAATTT
>JAXCGZ010012118.1:0-7500 GCA_037179515.1 Halocaridina rubra
ATATATAATATATATATATATATATATATATATATATATATATATATATATATATATATATATATATATATATATATATATATATATATATATATATTATATATATATATATATATATATATATATATTATATATATATATATATATATATATATATATATATATATATATATATATATATATATATATATATATATATATATATATATATATATATATATATATATATATATATATATATATATATATATATATATATATATATATATATATATATATATATATATATATATATATATATATATATATATATATATATAATATATATATATATATATATATATATATATATATATATATATATATATATATATATATATATATATATATATATATATATATATATATATATATATATATATATATATATATATATATATATATATATATATATATATATATATATATATATATATATATATATATGTATATATATATATATATATATATATATATATATATATATATATATATATATATATATATATATATATATATATATATATATATATATATATATATATATATATATATATATATATATATATATATATATATATATATATATATATATATATATATATATATATATATATATATATATTATATATATATATATATATATATATATATATATATATATATATATATATATATATATATATATATATATATATATATATATATATATATATATATATATATATATATATATATATATATATATATATATATATATATATATATATATATATATATATATATATATATATATATATATATATATATATATATATATATATATATATATATATATATATATATATATATATATATATATATATATATATATATATATATATATATATATATATATATATATATATATATATATATATATATATATATATATATATATATATATATATATATATATATATATATATATATATATATATATATATATATATATATATATATATATATATATATATATATATATATATATATATATATATATATATATATATATATATATATATATATATATATATACATATATATATATATATATACATATATATATATATATATATATATATATATATATATATATATATATATATATATATATATATATATATATATATATATATATATATATATATATATATATATATATATATATATATATATATATATATATATATATATATATATATATATATATATATATATATATATATATATATATATATATATATATATATATATATATATATATATATATATATATATATATATATATATATATATATATATATATATATATATATATATATATATATATATATATATATATATATATATATATATATATATATATATATATATATATATATATATATATATATATATATATATATATATATATATATATATATATATATATATATATATATATATATATATATATATATATATATATATATATATATATATATATATATATATATATATATATATATATATATATATATATATATATATATATATATATATATATATATATATATATATATATATATATATGTATGTGTGATATATATATATATATATATATATATATATATATATATATATATATGTGATTACCTAATTGTGATTACCTAATTGTGTTTACGGGAAAGAGCCCAAAGCTCGTATCTTCCCGTCTCCTGATCGGTTCCATTTTTAGACTTAGTGATACTTATCATACCTGTCCTTAAAACTATGGATTGAGGTAGCATTAACTACCTCCTCGCTTAGCGAATTCCAATTATCAACTACTCTTACACTGAAAAAGTATTTCCTTACATCCTGCAAACAAGTTTTCTTCCGAAGCTTCAAACTATGACCTCTAGTTCTAGAGCCAGCCATATCGAAATATCGATCCCTATCCACTCTATCATAACCATGAAGGAATTTAAAGACTGTCACCATATCCCCCCTTACTCTTCTAGCTTCGAGTGATGGCAAGTCTAATTCCCTCAGCCTCTCATCATAACCGAGATTGCGTATTTCTGGCACCAGTTTCGTGGCATGTCTTTGAACTTTTTCAAGCTTAGCTATGTGCTTTTTCAAGTGCGGATTCCAAAAGGGGGCTGCATATTCGAGTTTTGGCCTCACATAGGTTACATAAATATTTCTGAACATTTCCTTGTCCATGTGCCTGAAGGCTACCCTTACATTTGATAAGAATGCATATGCTGCCCTTACTACGCCATTTATATGTATTTCTGGAGACAAATCTGCCAATATGTTTACTCCTAGATCTCTCTCATTTTCTGTCTCCTGAAGCTGTACTCCAGCCACCGAGTAGTCAAGCTTGGGCCTTCTTGCACTTGTACCCATTCTCATTACCTTACATTTTGAGGTATTGAATTTCATTAGCCACTTTTCTGACCACTCATGCAGATTATTTAGATCCTCCTGAAGTTCTCTACCATTGTTCTCGTTTTTTACTTTCTTCACAATCTTTGCATCATCTGCAAACATATTCATGAATGAATTTACAGACTCTGGTAGGTCATTTACATATACAAGGAACAAAAGTGGCCCTAAAACTGAACCCTGTGGAACTCCACTACTAACTCTTCTCCATTCAGACACTGAGTGTCTTACTCTAACCCTCTGTTCCCTTCCTTCTAAGTAAGTTTTTATCCATTCCAAGACATTTCCACCTATTCTAGCCATTGATTGCAGCTTCCTAATAAGTCTCCCATGTGGAACAGTGTCAAACGCTTTCTGGAAGTCTAGGAATATGCAATCTGCCCAACCCTCTCTTTCCTGTAAGATTTGGCTTACCTCATCATAAAATTCTAATAAGTTTGTTACTGTTGATCTTCCTTCTCTGAAGCCATGTTGCCTCACTGACAAAAAGTTGAAGGATTCCAAGTGAAGAGAGATATGTTTCCTTAGTAGTTTCTCCATAAGTTTGCAAACTATGCTGGTCAAGGAAACTGGTCTATAGTTCAGAGCCGTATCCCTCCTTCCCTTTTTGAAGATAGGTATCACATTTGCTTGTTTCCAGCATCTTGGAATCTCCCCCGACTCCAATGACTCCTTAAATATGATACTTAGTGCCACTGATATTGTGTTTGCGCATTTTTTAAGCACATGAGGGGATATGTCATCAGGACCTGTAGCTTTATGAACATCTAAATCCATCAGCGCCTTGCATACCTCTGTGGCTGTAAGGTTGATGTTCTCTAATACCGGCCCTTGAGCTTCTATCACTGCAATCTGAGGGGGTGGGGTATTTTCTACTGTAAATACTGACTGAAACTCCTTGTTCAATTCTTTGCAGATCTCTTCGTCCGTCTCAGTGATGCTTCCATCCGCTCTCTTTAGCCTTAAAACCTGTTCTTTTACCTTCAGTTTTCCTCTGATAAAGCTGTGGAAAAGCTTGGGATTTTCTTTAGCCTTCCTGGTGATGTCCCTCTCATAATCTTTCTCTGCCTCTCTCCTTTTACTTAGGTAGTCATTTCTTGCTCTTTTGTAGGTTTGCCAGGCATTTATGTTTTTTCTCCTCCTATACCTTTTCCAGCATTTGTCTCTCCACTCCTTAGCTCTTTTACACCCATTATCGAACCATTTCTCTCTGGCATGAATTACACCTACTTTGGTGACAGGTATGCAGCAATCTACTATCTTCCCATATTTCTCACAAAAGATGTCATACATTTCTTGTACAGATTTGTTGTAAAATAAGGTTCTCCAGTCAATAACTGCAAAAAGCTCATTCATTTTGATGTAATCTCCTTTCGGATAGTTCCTCCTCATGTCCTCAGTGCCTCTACTCTCAGGAAGAATGTCTTCAATGATATACTCCATCAACAACACACAGTGGTCACTCTTTCCAATTGGTGGTTCATACTCAATATTTTCAATATCCAACACATTATCTGTGAACACCAGATCAAGTAGTGATGGCTCATCCCCACCCCTGGCTCTTGTTGGTTCCATTACATGTTGGTGTAGGAAATTCCCTTGTACGCAATCAAGGAATCTTGCCCCAAAGGAGTCCTCACCACTGTGTGGGTCAAGATTTATCCAATCTATCTCTTTATGATTAAAGTCTCCCATAATCAAAATCCTACATTTTTTCTCCCGCGCCATGTTAACAACTGAGTTTATGACTTCAATCGTACCTATATGACTTTCCTCATAAATTTCAAGCCTATTTTGGTTCCTTGGTGGGTTGTATACAACAGTTATTATAATGCTCTCTGACCCAGTATTTATGCGAGCAACAAGAAATTCCCTGAACTCACTTTCTATAGCCAAGTTTATCTCTTCAGCTTGAATCCTCTCACTTATGAGCAGTGCTATCCCTCCACCAGTCCTCTCAGATCTTTCGACCCTTAGTATTCTGAAGCCCTTAGGAAAAACTGTGACACTGTTTATGTCCTCACTCAACTTAGTCTCTGTAATTGCTACTATATCTGCCTTACTGTTGTGAATCCTATCTTTTAATTCTACTGCCTTACCAGCTAATCCATCAGCATTTGTGTATAACAATCTTAATGAGGCCCCATCCCCTGATCTTCTGTCATTATCTTCTTTATCTCCCCTTTGTCTGGAAGTATTCCGTAACGAAAATTTTTCTTCTCTTCCTCATTTCTTTCATCATTTAACCTTCTTGTGTGTGTGTGTGTGTGTGTGTGTGTGTGTGTGTGTGTATGTATATTCATACATGAAGGACGGAAATCTCTTGACATCTACTGTATCGAAATCATTAGAAAAAATGCAAAATTTATGCAAGTCTCGAGGAAACATTATGCTCCCCATTTTCCAGTTTAAGAGTAACAATCCTCCCCTCCAGAAATAATTATTTAACACAAGTTTCTTGAAGACTTTAATGTGCAAGCTTTCGAAGTCATCAGGCCTCCATTGTCGGGCAGGTGAATAAGCTCTGGTGAATGGAATAGTCTTAGAAAGAGACGATGATTGAGAAGCTCGGCTTCCTCAGATGTAAAATATCTCTCCTAGAGTTGGTCTCCAACAGCCATTACTTAAATTTTATGTTCGTCGATGCCTCTCCAAAGAATCCTATAATATAATTTGAAGGAAGGGAATCTCTTAGCATCTAATATAACGAAATGGCATCAGAGTAAATTGCAAAATATATACAGGTCTCGAATAAATATTATGAACCAGAATATTGTAGGATCTGACCACGCCCCACTGATGGTTCAACTTGATCCTAATGATATTCAGGAAACAGTGCCATCCTTGCTGATGGAGAGGGCTTTAAATTTAGGTAGTTTTTGCTATAATGTTCAATATATTGAAAACAGTTACACAACCCGGGGTCCTTCCCATAAGAATGTAGACTTGAATAGATTCAAATTAGTCTTGAATGAAACTCAGCCCCCAGAATTATTAGAAATTCATAATGAGAACATTTTTAATATTTTAGAGACAGGTAAAAAGATTATCAATAATGTAGCAAGAGACTGCAGAGTTTTTCAATCTGGGGGGTTAAGGTTTAATAGATGGGATCAAGACCACCCTCGATTGAGGAGAATATTTGAAAAAAAAAATGATCCAAAAATTATATGGAAATCTATTAACTGGAATGGCAATGTGGTGGAACCCAATGATGTGCAACCTGATGATGTCAATTTCAAATTGCATTTCGAAAATTCTTTTAATCCTTCGACCGTTAATCCTAATCAAATCATTGATGTGTCTTCCTCACCTAATATTCCAATATTGGATGATCCTTTTACTGCTCAAGAGTTAGACATGGCAGTGCAAAGTATAAAAAAAGGTAAGAGTTATATTGGAATGTGTCCTGGTTTATTTACGATGTTACCACAGACATGGTTATCCTTTTTTCTCACAATTTTCAATATCCTTTTCTTAAATGTCCTTTATCCATTTGCTTGGTGCCACAATAAATTGATCACTCTATTTAAATCTGGGGATAGAAGATATTGAGGAAATTATCGGGGCATAAGTATAATGAAGACCTTGGAAAAAATCTATGATATGCTTTTGATGAGACGGTTAAGTTTATGGTTTAAAATAGATAAGTGTCAGGCCAGAGCTCAGAAGGGTAAAGAGTGTATAGAGCAGATTTTGGCTTTAAGGTTACTGATGGATTATGCTGCTTGCAAGAAGCAAAAATTTTATATAGTTTTTGTGGATTTTAGTAAGGCGTACGACAGGGTACCAAAATATGAATTAATCGAGTGTCTCAAGTCGGTGGGATGTGGAAGGGTTATGTTGTCAGCTAGCCAAAATATTCATTCATGTACAAAAAGTGTGTTAAAATCTGCTATAATAACAACATCTATAGGTATACGCCAAGGAGCTCCTATGAGCTGCATTTTGTTTGTCATTTATATGGATAAAATGGTGAGAGTGATTAAAGAAAAAGTGAGAATTGATGGTTTTGGGGGAAATTTACATACTCTTTTAATGATGGATGACACGGCAATTGTAAGTACATCTCGTGAAAAGTGTATATCAAAACTTAAGGCTCTATTAGATTATTGTAATGCTTATGGTATGGTGATTAATGAAAAGAAGACAAAGTATTTTGTTTTAATGGAAAAGACGGAGATAAAGAATCAATAATGATAAACAACATAAAAAATAGATTATTGTAAAAAGTATCTGTACTTAGGTGCATGGTTTACTGATGATGCAAAAATGCACTCAATACTTAAACAGCATGAAATCGATGGTACAGCAACAGTCAATAAGTTTAGTATATTCTGCATAAATAACATGAGTATGCCCTATGCATATAAGGTTAAAGTTTATAAAGCTGCTTTGAGTTCTTCACTTTTGTATGGCTCTGAGAGTTGGTTCACAAGTAATTTAGCTTGCATGGAAAACTTTATAACAGGGCAGTAAAGTGTTTATTGGGAGTGAGAAACAATATTCCAATATCCTTATGTTTAATAGAAAGTGGTTTGGAAACTTTAGTACATGAAGTTAATGAAAGAAGAAGAGGATTTTTAACCAAAAAATGCAACAGGTTAACAATGAAGAACCTTTCTATGTGGTATTTGACATCTGCATACGGGAAAATACACCTGGTTATCAATTCTTATATTCATATATTACAAATAATGTGGAAGCTTCTGCTCTAAGTGGAATAAAAACTGTAATACTGAATAGACCCTAAGGTGCCACAAAATATCTTACATATAGACAAATTTTAAATAGTCATTTGGCAGTACATAAAGTGTATAGTAGCAAAGAGTTTGTACCAGATTATTTGCAAGTTACATTCACAAGGTTAAGAGTAATGTCTCATGAGTTGCGTGTAGAGACTGGAAGGTGGAGCAGAACACCAAGAGAAATGAGAGTATGTGCTTGTGATCAAATGGCAATTCAGAATGAAGAACATGTGCTAAGTGAGTGTCCTTTCTCCCAACC
>JAXCGZ010012118.1:12500-25000 GCA_037179515.1 Halocaridina rubra
TTCATCCAGCAACCAAAACATGGAAGTTTTAATCCTGTTATCTATCAGCATGTTGTAAAACAGATGAATATTACCATGAAAACATAATTCGTCGCGGTGTGATTCATAAGTTCCTTGTGTGCTTGCATAGTTCGCATCTATTGCGGCTTTATTGCGCATATCCAGCTGTGCTTTCGAGATGCGTATATTCGAGTGCAATCAGGCCATAACAACTGGACCGGAGGACAATAGTAATGCAGGTACCCCAAAAGACAGAACGTGATGAAATGGGATGCATTTTAAAAGATAAGACTTAACACCTATGAAAATGCAAGCAGGCCACAACAACTATGCAATTATTAAGATTAGATTCTGAATACATTAATGCACAAGCAGGCCACAATATCTGGACGAGTGGGAAATAGTAAGCCTTCAAAAAAAAAAAAAATTATTAGATTCTTAATTTCGCTTATAATATTGAACGCAAAGCTCTATTCCCTTTTGACCTTTATTCGATGCGCTTCCAATTTATTTTAGTTTTTTATTTGTTCATGGTAGAGATATGTGAGATTCCAGTTATTCGTATATTTATTCTTCTTTTTATCATTATTATTATTATTCTTATTATTATTATTATTATAATTATTATTGTTATTATTATTATTATTATTATTATTATTATTATTATTATTATTATTATTATTATTATTATTATTATTATTGTTATTATTTTTATTATTATTATTACTATTATTATTATTATTATTATTATTATTATTATTATTAGTAGTAGTAGTAGTAGTAGTAGTAGTAGTAGTAGTAGTAGTAGTAGTAGTAGTAGTAGTAGTAGTAGTAGTAGTAATAGTATTGTTTTTATTATTATTATTATTAGTAGTAGTAGTATTAGTATTATTATTATTATTATAATAATAATAATAATAATAATAAAAATATTGATAATATTAATAATAATAATAAAAGTAATAATCATAATAGTAATAATAATAATGATAATAATAATAATAATAATAATAATAATAATAATAATAATAATAATAATAATAATAATAATAATAATAATAATAATAATAATAATATTAATAATAATAATAATAATAATAATAATAATAATAATAATAATAATAATAATAATAATAATAATAATAATAATAATAATAATAATAATTATAAAAATAACAAGAATAATAATAATAATAGTAATAATAATAATAATAATAATAATTATAATAATAATAATAATAATAATAATAATTGTGGAGGATTTCCTGTGTGTTATTTACCCTTCGATCTTATAACCCCCTAAATTCGGAAATCCTGACACGGCTTCAGTAGAGGCCTACCACGATCTCAAAATTAAATCCTCTACCAATAAAATATAATTAATATTACATGCATAGACATACATGCACATATTTTATATGGGGGTTTATGAACTGCTGATATGTGAATATTTAAATAAACTCTCCTCACCTTAAATTAAAACTTCCTCATACAGAATAATACATTTTCTAACATACATTCTACCTACGAGTGTTCAATTAAATGAGCTCATTCTGTCCCTCACACGTAGTTATAAATATTGTTAGAAATACAATGTATCTGTCCGGACAACCCTGATGTCGTCAGCAATCACGGGACTCCGAATCAAAAACGTATCTTCTGATCCACAGATCTCTATCACGTTCTTCTACTTGAGTGTCTCGTAATGCCCCACGAGAACAAATTATAAACTTATAAGCACTGTCAACAAACACAGTATAAATGAGTGCCTCGTAGCATCTCACGACGGCAACTAACTTTATAAGAAAGTCCCACAAACTCCTCTAGTTTGTCGGGGTCCTTGGTACTAGGACTAAGTTGACTTATGACTTGCTTACAACAGTTGTTTGTTCAACGAGGCGATGCAATAAGCGTTATCAAGGAGGTGAAGGGTTAATGGCTAAAATCCATTAGTGACCTACATTCCTTTCTCCACATCTTCTACGGCCAGCCTCCCTAATAAACTACACATTATACATACGAATATACGTGTATACATGATAGAACTTAATAAGTATACATGCTAAGTCTAAAAGTATACATTCATGCACTTACGTTACAATAAACGAAACTATATGCAAATAACACTTACATAATGTACGTAGAAATAAACTGTCTTGAAATATATTCAAGACATCCTGGGCCCCTCCAAAAAAGAAAAAATGGGGGGTCTCCCCATCAGTACTACAACTTATCATCAATGATTATACGTGCCCACAGTTCTTTAACCCTTTGGGCAGCTTGACGTTCAAATCTTTCATAATTTGATGATTCCTCTTCGTATACTTCTGACAACAGATATTCCCATGAGAGCTTTTCAGACCAAGCTCTCTGAATAAGAATTTTTCCTCTTCTTAGTAAGGGTGATATTAGACCTAAGGGGTCCAAAAATATACCCACCAGTGACAGAAGTTTATGTTTGGTCAACACATCTTCTCTAGCCTTCAGACCTTCCAAAGACAACTTGTCTGTATTAACATTCCAGATTAAACTAAAGATTGATACTTTAGGAGATCTAGAATTTTCAGAAAGGCGCTGATCCAGTACCCTTTGAAGTCTTGCATTGTTGGAATTCAATGCTTGCAGTGATATTTTGGCCCTTTCCCACTCTACATCTGCAGTATTGCATATATCAAACTGTTTTTCTTCACTGGTACAAGCATCCAACAAATTACCCACATGAACATTCTCCAATATTTCCTCCAACTGTTCTATTAGAGACTCCATTTGTCCAAAGGCACTCTGAAAATTGTGTAGGAGAGGAGTGTGGATAGGCTTCAAGGGAACGGAATCTGTAAAACTTCTAAGTGTAGTTTTATCTTCGTAACGCACTTCTTGCTTTACTCCAATACTCTCTGGCTCCCACAACTTATAAACAGGCTCTATGGCCTCTGCAATCAGCAACTTATTAACAGGCACCATGGCCTCTTCAATCAACAACTTATTATCAGGCTCTATCGCCTCTTCAATCAACAACTTATTAACAGGCTCTACGGCCTCTTTAATCAACAACTTATTAACTGGCTTTATGGCCTCATCAATCAACTCATGTGTTGTAGTAGGCAATAACTGTGTTCCTACTCGCATAACAAGTTGGTTTTGTACACTACTGGATCCATGTTGAGTATCATGAGGAATATGGCCATACAACATAACACCACCTGGTGTTTCCATCAAAGTATAAACATCCCACTTGTTAATACCACTAACAAACTGACTAAAATGTAAGGCACCAATAACAATGCCAATGTTCTCCAGCACATCACTATAAATATCTTCATCAGCCAACTTGTGACCATTAGACTTTAACACATTTGCAGCCTTTGCTAGTCCTGGAGTGTGGATGCTAATTACCATGTCATCAACTACGAGTAATTTAACCCTGGCTCTTCTTTTCCCCAATTTGATAACTACATTTACGACAGGAAAACTTCCTTTCTTTGTCTCAGAATGAAATGCATCAATACCAATAGACATTTCATCTACTGGGCTTAATTTAAGCCTTTCAGCTAATTCTCTAGTTATAAAGGAACACTGGGAACCTGTATCAAAGAATAACCTAGTATTTACCCAAAGATTTCCCTTTGAGCTGCTTATTTTTCCACTTGCAGTAGGCAGAGCACATGAAGGTAAACTCGTCATCACCATTTGCCTTTGTACTGCCTTCATAGTCATCACACCAACATGTTTCTTGTCCTTTTCGGAGTCAGAATGTTCTTGCTCATTGTTTGACTCATCTAAATTTGAACCATTTCCTGACTGTTCATTCAGAAATGTAGGTTCTTCAAACCTTCTACGATATTTTGACTCTTGTTCATAACACAAGGCTGCGTGATGACCATTTTTCTTACACTTCTTACACTTTAACTGAGTGTAACATTCATTTGCATAATGCCCTGACTGAGTACATCTCAGACATTTGTTATTGTTTCTCAATTTGTCTCTGCGTTCATTTATGCTTACTACTTTATTACACTGTTCAGACTTATGATCTTGCCAACCACAGAATACACATTCT
The DNA here is from genome assembly GCA_037179515.1 of Halocaridina rubra. Taxonomy (NCBI): domain Eukaryota; kingdom Metazoa; phylum Arthropoda; class Malacostraca; order Decapoda; family Atyidae; genus Halocaridina; species Halocaridina rubra. Next base: position 16,558 of record JAXCGZ010012118.1, read on the forward strand.
GTTTTACTATTTACTACATTTGCAGTAGCACCATAACTACCCACATTCTTTTTATAGGACTGGGTCTCATCTCTCTGGGAGGTTTGGGTCTCTCCCTTTGTGTTATCTTTAGTGAAGTTGCCTTCTATATAATATACATATTTTCCCAGTTCCTTCAAGAGGGTTTCATATGTAGGGTATTTTGTGTCTATTTTCATGCTAATCCAGTTCTCAACATCTTCTGGCAATTTCATCATCACGAGTTCTGAAAACACCCAATCAGTGTTCTCCATGTCTTTATAATTTTTCAGACTTCGAGTAATGGCTTCTACTTCCTGCTTGAACTTAAAAAGTGATGAATAATTAGAAGAGGGAGTTGGTATTTTTACCAATTTCCTCATTAAATTTCGTACAATCCTGTCCTTGCTGGCATAAATAGCTTGCAGCTGTTGAATGCATTCATCATAACTCTCACTAGCAACAGGATATCCCTTTATGGTGTCTTTTGCATCTCCTTTAAGGGCATTTCTTAAGATGGTAAACTTTGTCATAGTTGCCATAGAAGTACTATGTACTAAACTATCGAACGTATCCCAAAACTCGTGCCATTCATCATAGTTTCCAGAGAACTGTGGTATTTTTACTTCAGGAAATTTCGGTGTGGGTTGCCCACTGGGGAGGCTTGAACTCTCGGAACTAGGAGCTCTAGTACTCTTCATAGTTCCTAACTTACGAATCCGTTCTAGGACAGCTAAGCTAATATTATTTACTGTTTCAGCTAGATTGTCATGTTCTGTATCCTCCTCTTCAGAATCCCTTTTAAGGGGCTTATTCTCGACATATTCTTCATATTTCCTATCAAATCTTCCGAATCTTTCTGTTAGCGTATGATGACATCTTTCTAAATAATTAACAACAAGTGTCTCATCATCTTTGGCAAGTTCTGTTTGACACTGAACACAATCACGTTGAACCAATTCCCGAAGGCGTTTTAATGCCTCAGGTTTAACCGACATATTGAGAAAGCAAATAGAACATAAAACAACAAACAAATAGTTGATGCAATTTTATCATCAAAGAATCCACGATCTTCTTTATGCATCCACAATGCAACAAACAATCACTCTGTAAAGAGTATCAAAGGACAATCTTCCAAATCTCAAGATAATAACATACAGTTATTTAATTCCGTCAATTATGACGCCAATCCTCAAAGTGTAAAACACACTTTTCATCAGTTAAACGACACTGTTAAGTCAGCAACAGTAAATGGAAAGTGTAATGCAAACCACACTGTTCCTCAAACGACACTGTGCACCTAGCAGTAGGTGGGTCACTACCTTCTGTTTATTTACGTAAACAAAGGAATCAATACGACATTCTAGATATCGTTAAATGGGAAATATGTAAACACACAAATCCCTAAACACCACTGTTCACCCAGCCGAAATTGGGTACTAATATCCAAATTACTTAATGGACGCTCTACTACGAAAGTATATTTCGTTTCCACAGATAGAGAAACGCTTTATCCACGTGGGAAATGGATTCTCTTATTTATTTCAACAACCACTTAAATTTCAAAGGTATATTTGCAATATTCATGCAAATACATGCAATGCTCCTCCCTGTTTTCGCTGAAATGTGGAAGATTTTAACCGTAGAGTTTTACACTTACTTCTTACAAGGCGGGAGCTTATCTAAAATGTACACTATTTTCACCATTACCACACCAATTCTCATCCGGTTCGAAGGACCAAAAGCTGTGGAGGATTTCCTGTGTGTTATTTACCCTTCGATCTTATAACCCCCTAAATTCGGAAATCCTGACACGGCTTCAGTAGAGGCCTACCACGATCTCAAAATTAAATCCTCTACCAATAAAATATAATTAATATTACATGCATAGACATACATGCACATATTTTATATGGGGGTTTATGAACTGCTGATATGTGAATATTTAAATAAACTCTCCTCACCTTAAATTAAAACTTCCTCATACAGAATAATACATTTTCTAACATACATTCTACCTACGAGTGTTCAATTAAATGAGCTCATTCTGTCCCTCACACGTAGTTATAAATATTGTTAGAAATACAATGTATCTGTCCGGACAACCCTGATGTCGTCAGCAATCACGGGACTCCGAATCAAAAACGTATCTTCTGATCCACAGATCTCTATCACGTTCTTCTACTTGAGTGTCTCGTAATGCCCCACGAGAACAAATTATAAACTTATAAGCACTGTCAACAAACACAGTATAAATGAGTGCCTCGTAGCATCTCACGACGGCAACTAACTTTATAAGAAAGTCCCACAAACTCCTCTAGTTTGTCGGGGTCCTTGGTACTAGGACTAAGTTGACTTATGACTTGCTTACAACAGTTGTTTGTTCAACGAGGCGATGCAATAAGCGTTATCAAGGAGGTGAAGGGTTAATGGCTAAAATCCATTAGTGACCTACATTCCTTTCTCCACATCTTCTACGGCCAGCCTCCCTAATAAACTACACATTATACATACGAATATACGTGTATACATGATAGAACTTAATAAGTATACATGCTAAGTCTAAAAGTATACATTCATGCACTTACGTTACAATAAACGAAACTATATGCAAATAACACTTACATAATGTACGTAGAAATAAACTGTCTTGAAATATATTCAAGACAATAATAATAATAATAATAATAATAATAATAATAATAATAATAATATTAATAATTATAATAATAATAATAATAATAATAATAATAATAATAATAATAATAATAATAATAATAATAATAATAAGAAGAAGAAGAAGAAGAAGAAGAAGAAGAAGAAGAAGAAGAAGAAGAAGAAGAAGAAGAAGAAGAAGAAGAAGAAGAAGAAGAAGAAGAAGAAGAAGAAGAAGAAGAAGAAGAAGAAGAAGAAGAAGAAGAAGAAGAAGAAGAATAATAATAATAAGAATAATAATAATAATAATAATAATAATAATAATAATAATAATAATAATAATAATAATAATAATAATAATAATAATAATAATAATAATAATAATAATAATAATAATAATAATAATAATAATAAGAAGAAGAAGAAGAAGAAGAAGAAGAAGAAGAAGAAGAAGAAGAAGAAGAAGAAGAGGGGGAGGAGGACGAGACGAGGAAGGAGGAGGAGGAGGAGGAGGAGGTCTGGTAGTTCATGGCTTATCTCTTGCCATGGTAAGCAATTGCCAGAGAGAGACAGATCCCATGAGAAAAGAATTTATGTCGAAGCAAAATGCACTCTCGGATGCGAAATGATAAGATACGGATGAAAAAAACTTTATTTTAAACAAAATAAAAAAAAATTGGAAAGTATCATTGTGTGTGTGTGAGTGTGTGTGTGTGTGTGTGTGTGTGTGTGTGTGTGTGTGTGTGTGTGTGTGTGTGTGTGTGTGTGTGTGTGTGTGTGTGCCTGCACGCTCTCGCCATATTTATTGTGCTGCCGCTTAATTTTGAGTGTACTTTTTTTAATAAGAGCTGCAGGGTTAATTTTTTTAGCTTTTCTGATGCCTAACAACTCTAGATTCTGTTCTAGTATTAAATTCTTCCATCCAATACCACATTTCATCCGAGGGGTTTCAGGCAGGAAAATTGTAGCCATAATCTAGAAATTGGGTATACGACTGAGTACAGCTTTGGAACGAGTGAGAGTAAAATGAATGGGATTGATAGCATTTTTGCGATAAGAGATATGGATGTATTAGCAATGAGTGCTGGGTCAGTCTTGGGCTGTTCTGGTAGGAAATCTGCAGCTAGAGCCCTATGAATTGTGTTTCTTTAATTGCATGTGTTTGCATTGAATTAGCGCATGTGGGATGAGATTGATAGCATGTCTGTAAGAGGAAATGTGGATGTTTTAGCAATGAATGAAACAAGTTGAAAGGAAAAGGTGACTGGGGGAATCCAAGAGTGTTTTGCTTGGAAAAGGCAGCCAGAGCGCTAGTTATTAGATGAATGAAAGTACAGGGGTGTGGGATGAATTAGAGTAAAAGGGATGAGATTGGTTGCATGTCTGTAAGAATAATTATGGATGTGCTAGTAAGGAGTGAAGCAAGGGTGAATGGAAGGGTGTTTGGGTTTTCTGGTGAATGGGAGTGTGCTTGACTTGGCAAGCCCTCTTAAAAGGTGAATGAGGCCCTCGTACATACAGAGTTATAGATAACCCTTTACTAGGGATGGTAGATTAAGTTTCAAAGGACGGGCAATCTGTGGATAATATCCTCCCTTGATAAATTTATTACACACTAATGTTAATCCACCCTGAGCACTTTATGTAACACTTGAGGGGGAGAAAATATGCCATACAGCACCAACAAACCTTGGCATGCCACAAGAAGTGTTCTAGCACCCATTTTGTTTTGAAGCAAGCTCGCAGACTTAAACGAGATACTGCTTAAAAAATTCATATTTTATCTTACCTCAAATGTTTAATATGGTATCCTATTGCATCTCTCACAACATGCAGTCTAAAGGGGTGTGATCATAGTAGTGATTGAAAGGGATCAGAATTGAACTCAAGAGCATTCGGCACATCAAGCAAATGTCTGACAACTTTGTCATTTGATTGCCAATTAAAGTCAAGTTCTTTGATCATATTAGTCTCCACTTTGTCTTGAAGGATTACTCCAGTTCTGATTAATCACCAAGCCATTTAGTTCGATCAATAAAAATAATTCCAAAACTTCTTTATCAGATTTAACAAATTAAAAACACCAATTCCAGAGCTCTGTGTCAGTTATGGCATCTTATTTGTGTGAAAGCATAGAGCTCTGTCGTGGAAGAATCGCAATTTACAAGGATCCACCATGCACTCAGACTCCTACTCTAAGAATGGTATCACCTTTCTTACAAAAATCTTTTTGCAAAGTAATTTCCCATACAAATCTGTCCCTTTTACTTGAATACATGAGGAACTTTGCAATCATGCACAGAAAAATTCAGATGTAACTTGGAGCCCAACACACTTCTTGGTATATATTGGTGTCTTCAATTTCTGCAACACTCAATGCCCAGATCCTCTCATTCTGAAAATTAGAACACCTAACGGTCCACACGAAGAATCCATCACTTGGGCAGAGGTTTATGAAGTCTTCCTCCTCCTATTGAGACCAAAAGTCCCAATACCAAAGCCAATTCTCAGCAGTTACCAATGATGTCATAGGCTTTGGAACTGTGTGAAAAGCCTTCATCACACCTTGAAAGCATTACCACGGAACGAACTGCCAATCCACAGATTTCTCTCAGTGATCATTGACCTATTGCACAGCTCTTGCATTACTTCTTCTTTGCTTCCTGCACGACTCTGGAATAATGTTTTTTATTCTTGGAAGAGCTTTGCTGGTGCTCTGTAGCCACAGATCGCGTGGATGTTGTCATATCCTATCATCCAATTGTCAGTAATCCAACGTTACCTAACTATTGGAATGAAGGACACTCCACCTTCCATGATCTCACTGTAGAAATTTGCCCACTCCCCGGTCAACAATACAAATAGCCATTCAGTGCGATCAAAAATTTGATTCCTAAATTCTTTATCAGATTTCGCAGAGCAAAAACATCAACTCCAGAGTTCGTCAGATATATCCTCTCATTTGTGCAAAAGTAAAGAGCACTGACATGGAAAAATCACACTTTGCAAATATCCACCATGCTTTCAGACTACAGCTCCAAGAATGGCATCACCTTCCCTCCAATATCTTTTTGAAAAGTAATCTCCCATATAATCCTATCCTTCTACTAGATTACCTATAAGAGACACTTTGCAGAGAAGCACAGAAAAATGAAATGCAACTTGGTGCCCAACACACTTCTTGATATATTTTGATGTCTTTAATCTTTGTCACAATCAGTGCCCAGATCCACTTATTCCGAAAATTAGGATGCTTAACGGTCCACACGACAAATACATAGCTTGAGCAGAGGTTTATGAAGTCATTCTCCTCCTCTTGAGGCCAAGAGTCCCAAAAACAAAGCCAGTTCTCAGCAATTACAAAGGATTTCATAGGCTTTGGAATTGTGTGAAAAGTCCTCGTCCTTCCTTGAAAGCAGTACCAGAGAACTAACTGTCAAGTCACAGATTTCTCTCAGTGTTTCTTATTGATTTCTTTTACATGTCTTGCATTACTATTTTGTAGTTCCTACATGACACTGGAATAATGTTTTTGCTTTCTTTGAAGAGTATTGCAGGTACTCTATAGCCAAAGATCGTGTGGAAGATGTCATATCTTATCTACCAATTGTCAAAAGTCAAACTCTACTGACTATTGGAATGAAAGTAGCTCCCTCTCTCATGGTTTCACGGCTGACATATGCCCAGATTCGGTCCACAACACAAATAGCCATTCAGTTTGATAAAAAAAAAATCTAAATTTCTTAATCAGCTTTTACAGTTAAAAAACACCAATCCCAGAGTTTTTTGTCCGATACTGCATAGAGCACAATTGTGGAGAAATCACACTTTTGAAGAATCCACCGTGCTTTCAGACTTTGACTCCAAGAATTGCATCACCTATCCTCAAGAATCTCTTTGCAAATTCATCTCTCATACAACTCCATCCCTCTTACTTGATTACCTACAAGAGGCACTTTGCTGAGAAGCACAAAAAACTGAGATGCACCTTGGAGCCCAACACACTTCTTGTATATTTTGGTGTCTACAATCTCTGTCACACTCAGTGCCCAGATCCACTCATTCTGAAAATTAGGACACATAAATGTCCACATGAAGAATCTGTCATTTGAGTAGAGGTTTATGAGAGAAATGGGCCCAAAAACAGAGCCGATTCTTAGCAGTTACAAAGGATTTCATAGGCTTTGAAGCTATGTGAGGAGTCATCATCCCTCCTTGAATGCAGTACCAGTGAACCAATTGCCGAATTACAAGTATCCCTAAGTGCTCACTGATCTCTTGCACAACTTTTGCATTACTTCTTCGTTGCTTCCTGCACGACTCTGGAATAATAGTTTTGCTTTCTTGGAAAAGTTTTGCTGGTACTCGGGAAAAAAAGACCATGTGGACGTTGGCATATCTTATTGGAACGACGGTAACACCATCTTCCATGGTCTCACAGTAGAATTTTGCCCAGATTGGGTCAACAAATCAATTACCATGCAGTTCGATTAAAAAAATATTATTCCAAAGTTTTTTTCATCAGAGTTTGGATATAAAAAATAACAATTCTACAGTTCTTCATGAGATCTTGCATCTCATATGTGTGAAAGCATAGAGCACTGTTGTGGAGAAATCACACTCTGCAAGGAGTCACCATGCTTTCAGACTATGGTTCCAAGAAAGGCATCATCTATCCTTCAAAATCTTTTTGCAGATAATATCCCATACAACTTTGTTTCTCTTACTTGATTGCCTGGAAGAGGCACTCTGCAAAACAGTACAAAAAATTGAGATTCAACTCGGTATATTTAGGAGTCTTCAATCTGTGCCACACTCAATGCAAGGAATCACCATGCTTTTAGACTATGGCTCCAAGAATGGCATCATCTATCCTTCAAAATCTCTTTGCAAATAATATCCCATACAGCTTTGTCTCTCTTACTTGATTGCCTGGAAGAGGCACTCTGCAAACAAGTAAAAACAAATTGAAATTCAACTAGATATATTTAGGTGTCTTCAATCTGTGCCACACTCAATGCCCTGATCCACTCATTCTAAAACTGAACACGTTTAACAGTCCACATGAAGAATTCATCAATGGGAAAGTTCATGAAGGTTTCCTCCTCCCGCTGAGACAAATGTGCCAATACCAATATCGATTTTCAGCAGATACAGCTTTTTCATAGGTTTTGGAATTGTGTGAAATGCATTTATCCCTCCTTGCAAACAGTACCAGTGGAGCAACTGTCAATTCACAGATCTCCCTCAGTACTCATTGATTTCTTGAACAAGTCTTCCATTACTTCTTCGTTGCTTCCTGCACGACTCTGGAATAATGTTTTTGCGAAATCTGAAGAGTTTTGCTGGTGCTCTGTAGCCAAAGATCGTGTGGATGTTGTCATATCCTATCTTCCAATTGTCAGTAGGTCAACGTTACTGACTATTGGAATGAATGTAATTCCCTATATCATTGACTCACGGTAAACATTTGCCCAGATTCGGTAAACAACACATTTCTTCATGGTCTCCAACTTTGAAAGCAAGAGGAGCAAGACCTTCAACAAATTATACCATATTACATGAAAATTATAACAAAGATGTGCAATGCACTTCTGTCTAGGCTCCTAGCATATTTTTGTATTCCACACTGTAGATAAATAGACTTCGTATTTGTTACTTTATAAGTGACCTTTATTTTCTCCTTTAGCTAGTGTTGTTCCGCTTGGAGTAGATAAGAAACGTCTTTTTTTTATATAGAATGAAAGACTAAAATCTTGATTGCTCCTTTTGAAGTTGGAAAATCCAATTA
>JAXCGZ010012118.1:32500-35000 GCA_037179515.1 Halocaridina rubra
GAGTGAGAGAGAGAGAGAGAGAGAGAGAGAGAGAGAGAGAGAGAGAGAGAGAGAGAGAGAGAGAGAGAGAGAGAGAGAGAGAGAGAGAGAGAGAGAGAGAGAGAGAGAGAGAGAGAGAGAGAGAGATTTACCGAATTAACATCCTAGTACATTGTAAACCATGTACATGATAGTACAAAATGTAATGCTAGGGCAGTGGGGAGAAAATCGTGAATTGTCCTTTATTGTTAGTTACTGGGTTTGTTTTCTCGGTCTCCCAGTTATGCTTTACTGACTGGCAAAGTATATCTGGAGTCAGTGAAGCTATTCGCATTGTTGACAAAATCTGGGTAAATGCCTCACGTGAGGTTGTTGAAGCTGGAGTTACCTTCTTTACCTTGGAGATGATCTCCAACATACTAGCTAAATTGATATTGGGTTACCACCGATAATTGGATGAAAGGACATCACATCTTCTATCTATTCAATCTACTGCTCTTGCGTACCAAAGAGACTTTCTCAGGAAAGCAAAATTTTTTGCAATATTTATCAGAAAGCGATGAAGAAGAAATGCATATGCAGTTCGAAATATTAATGATTGACGTGGGAAGGCTTTGAGTTGGCCCTTGGTTTGAGTGTTTGTGTGAATTAGTATCCGAACACACTCCCATATACACATTAAGCTATATACATTGCATTTATGTTTGTTAATATGTGTGTCAATTTTGCGAAATGTGCACCAACTTCTGAGTGAATATTTGTAGTGCTATTCAAAACATAAGAATACTGTTTAATTAGGATATATGTAATATATTTTTGTAAACTATAAATTACTGATATTCATATTTCAGTTTTAATCTTGATAACTTAGATATCTGTAGAATGAGATCAACACAGACCATATTCCTGATATCGTAAAGATAAATTAGTTATTTAATAAAGCTGATAACTGGAGTTCAGCTCGTTTAAATATGATCTTATTCAGATGCAATTTGAAGAATTGGCTCCTGTTGAATATATATGGATCTCTGACCCGGCCATCCCCTTATAAGGGAGACTGTAGCCATTGTATATATATATGCATGATCCTAGTTCGGTTGTTTTATTGTCTAGCTCCCACTTAGGAGATTCCACGTACAACTTTCCAAGGTAGGTCGTACAGCTTTTAACTGCAATCAGCCAGTTGCGGCAGAGAGAGGAGGGTAGTAGGAACTCTTCACCTTTCGCTCATGGAGACTTTATTTGCCTGAGCCATTTGGGAAAAAGAAAGGGGGGTGTACTAGCGTCCATTCGTAAGTACCCGTCATTAGCGATTCAGTAAAATTCACCTTATATATATATATATATATATATATATATATATATATATATATATATATATATATATATATATATATATATATATATATATTTTTTTTTTTTTTTTTTTTTTTTTTTTTCCAGGGAGGTTTTGTGATGAGGCATTCGCCCGATTTCTTAAACAGAGTAAACCTAGGATACCATATTGTTAGTTAGCTAGACACACACAAATGGATTTCATAAACACATCTGACGTGGTTCTGTGTATGGCTAGGATCCCATGGGGAATCCTAGCCATACACAGAACCGCGTCAGATGCGTTTACGAAATCCATTTGTGTGTGTCTAGCTAACTAACAATATGGCATCCTAGGTTTACATTGTTTAAGAAATCGGATCATTATTCTTACTAGCTCGTGCTGGATAAGAGTAGAAATACTCTCACATAACCATCGAAGTAAAATAGAAATTAAATTCAGATGGCACTCAGATCTAGGTGCTTCGGCCCTTCCCTTACCCAGAGCTAGCCAACTAATGTTTTTTTCCAAACACTTGGGTGATGAGGCCTAGTGGAATAAGGTTTGAACAAACATATATTTATACAAATTAACACGCATTAATTATAGTAACGAAGCATGGTATTTGATCAAGACAGCTTATGAGACATGCAAGAGAATGTTTTTATTTTCTTTTATAAGCCTCGTCATGGCCAGAGGGAGTTCTTAATATGAGGTACGGAGTGCCCCATTGAAGACCTATTTTTGTTCATATTAGTTGAGTTTTCAATAAGCTGGAAAGGGGTTCTTAACCAAAGCCTAAGCCTTAGTAAAACCAAAAGGCTTGTATTGTGGTGTTATTATTATTATTATTATTATTATTATTATTATTATTATTATTATTATTATTATTATTATTATTATTATTATTATTATTATTATTATTATTATTAATATCATCATTATTATTATTATTATTATTATTATTATTATTATTATTATTATTATTATTATTATTATTATTATTATTATTATTGTTATTATTATTATTGTTATTATTATTATTATTATTATTATTATTATTATTATTATTATTATTATTATTATTATTATTATTATTATTTTTATTATTGTTATTATTATTATTATTATTATTATTATTATTATTATTATTATTATTATTATTATTATTATTATTATTATTATTATTATAATTATTATTATTAT
>JAXCGZ010012119.1:0-7500 GCA_037179515.1 Halocaridina rubra
CTTATAAAAGAGAGAGAAGAGCAGGCAAAATTATTTGGGGTATATCACATACACAGTCACTAGTTTTCACTAAAACAAAAATCGGGAACACAAAACAAAACAAAGGCAGTCTTTGCTTCTTTTTCTGGCTCTTGTGAGAGAGGAGGAAAAGAGGACAGAGATACTTATGCAGGTCCTATCACTACTGGAGCTGGAACCAGACTGTTGTTGGGAGTTAATATGCTGTGATGATGGTGTCCCCTGTGCCAGGTAAGCTGCTGGGTGGAGTCGGCTTCTGCTATTGGCTGCTGGGTGGAGTCGGCTCCTGCTATTGGCTGCTGGCAGAGTGAGAAAGGAGAGGTCCAACCGCTACTGGAGCTGGAACTGGACTGCATCGCTGCTTGATCTAGTATTCACAGAGAACGTGATGGATATTGAAAAAATTTGTATGAACCACCAATTGGAAAGAGTGACCACTGTGTGTTGCTGATGGAATATATCACTGAAGATATTCTGCCCGAGAGTAGAGGCACTGAGGAGATGAGTAGGAAATATTCAAAGGAGATTACATCAAATTGAATGAGCTTTTTGCAGTTATTGACTGGAAAACCTTATTTTTCAACAAATCTGTAATAGAAATGTATGACATCTTTTGTGAGAAATATGGGAAGATAGTAGATTGCTGCACACCTGTCACCAAAGTAGGTGTAATTCATGCCAGTGGGAAATGGTTCAATAATGAGTGTAAAGTAGCTAAGGAGTGGAGAGACAAATGCTGGAAAAGGTATAGGAGGAGAAAAAACATAATTGCCTGGCAAACCTAGAAAAGAGCAAGAAATCATTACCTAAGTAAAAGAAGAGAGGCAGAGAGAGACTATGAGAGGGACATCACCAGGAAGGCTAAAGAAAATCCCAAGCTTTTCCACAGCTTTATCAGAGGAAAACTGAAGGTAAAAGAACAGGTTTTAAGGCTTAAGAGAGCGGATGGAAGCATCACTGAGATGGATGAAGAGATCTTCAAAGAATTGAACATTTAGTTTCAGTCAGTATTTACAGTAGTAAATACCCCACTCCCTCAGATTGCAGAGATAGAAGATCATGGGCTGGTATTAGAGAACATTAACCTTACAGCCACAGAGGTATGCAAAGTGCTGATGGAGTTAGATGTCCATAAAGCTACAGGTCCTGATAATATATCCCCTCATGTACTTAAAAAATGCACAACTCAATATCGAACCATTTCTCTTTGGCATGAATTACACCTACTTTGGTGACAGTTATGCAGCAATCTACTATCTTCCCATATTTCTCACAAAAGATGTCATACATTTCTTGTACAGATTTGTTGTAAAATAAGGTTCTCCAGTCAAAACTGCAAAAAGCTCAGTCATTTTGATGTAATCTCCTTTTGGATAGTTCCTCCTCATGTCCTCAGTGCCTCTACTCTCGGGCAGATTATCTTCAATGATATTCTCCATCAACAACACACAGTGGTCACTCTTTCCAATTGGTGGTTCATACTCAATTTTTTCAATATCCAACACATTATCTGTGAACACTAGATCAAGTAGTGATGGATCATCCCCACCCATGGCCCTCGTTGGTTCCATTACATGTTGATGCAGGAAATTCCCTTGTATGCAATCTAGGAATCTTGCCCCGAATGAGTGATTACCTAATTGTGATTACCTAATTGTGTTTACGGGAAAGAGCCCAAAGCTCGTATCTTCCCGTCTCCTGATCGGTTCCATTTTAGACTTAGTGATACGTATCATACCTGTCCTTAAAACTATGGATTAAGATAGCATTAACAACCTCCTCGCTTAGCGAATTCCAATTATCAACTACTGTTACACTGAAAAAGTATTTCCTTACATCCTGCAAACAAGTTTTCTTACGAAGCTTCAAACTATGACCTCTAGTTCTAGAGCCAGCCATATCGAAATATCGATCCCTATCCACTCTATCATAACCATGAAGGAATTTAAAGACTGTCACCATATCCCCCCTTACTCTTCTAGCTTTGAGTGATGGTAAGTCTAATTCCCTCAGCCTCTCATCATAACTGAGATTGCGTATTTCTGGCACCAGTTTCGTGGCATGTCTTTGAACTTTTTCAAGCTTAGCTATGTGCTTTTTCAAGTGCGGATTCCAAAAGGGGGCTGCATATTGGAGTTTTGGCCTCACATAGGTTACATAAATATTTCTGAACATTTCCTTGTCCATGTGCCTGAAGGCTACCCTTACATTTGATAAGAATGCATATGCTGCCCTTACTATGCCATTTATATGTATTTCTGGAGACAAATCTGCCAGTATGTTTACTCCTAGGTCTCTCTCATTTTCTGTCTCTTGAAGTTGTACTCCAGCCACCGAGTAGTCAAGCTTGGGCCTTCTTGCACTTGTACCCATTCTCATTACCTTACATTTTGAAGTATTGAATTTCATTAGCCACTTTTCTGACCACTCATGCAGATTATTTAGATCCTCCTGAAGTTCTCTACCATTGTTCTCGTTTTTTACTTTCTTCACAATCTTTGCATCATCTACAAACATATTCATGAATGAATTTACAGACTCTGGTAGGTCATTTACATATACAAGGAACAAAAGTGGCCCTAAAACTGAACCCTGTGGAACTCCACTACTAACTCTTCTCCATTCAGACACTGAGTGTCTTACTCTAACCCTCTGTTCCCTTCCTTCTAAGTAAGTTTTTATCCATTCCAAAACATTTCCACCTATTCTAGCCATTGAGTGCAGCTTCCTAATAAGTCTCCCATGTGGAACAGTGTCAAACGCTTTCTGGAAGTCTAGGAATATGCAATCTGCCCAGCCCTCTCTTTCCTGTAAGATTTGGCTTACCTCATCATAAAATTCTAATAAGTTTGTTACTGTTGATCTACCTTCTCTGAAGCCATGTTGCCTCACTGACAAAAAGTTGAAGGATTCCAAGTGAAGAGAGATATGTTTCCTTAGTAGTTTCTCCATAACTTTCCAAACTATGCTGGTGAAGGAAACTGGTCTATTGTTCAGAGCCGTATCCCTCCTTCCCTTTTTGAAGATAGGTATCACATTTGCTTGTTTCCAGCATCTTGGAATCTCCCCCGACTCCAGTGACTCCTTAAATATGATACTTAGTGCCACTGATATTGTGTTTGCGCATTTTTTAAGCACATGAGGGGATATGTCATCAGGACCTGTAGCTTTATGAACATCTAAATCCATCAGCGCTTTGCATACCTCTGTGGCTGTAAGGTTGATGTTCTCTAATACCGGCCCTTGAGCTTCTATCACTGCAATCTGAGGGGGTGGGGTATTTTCTACTGTAAATACTGACTGAAACTCCTTGTTCAATTCTTTGCAGATCTCTTCATCTGTCTCAGTGATGCTTCCATCCGCTCTCTTTAGCCTTAAAACCTGTTCTTTTACCTTCAGTTTTCCTCTGATAAAGCTGTGGAAAAGCCTTGGATTTTCTTTAGCCTTGCTGGTGATGTCCCTCTCATAATCTCTCTCTGCCTCTCTCCTTTTACTTAGGTAGTAATTTCTTGCTCTTTTGTAGGTTTGTCAGGCATTTATGTTTTTTCTCCTCCTATACCTTTTCCAGCATTTGTCTCTCCACTCCTTAGCTCTTTTACACCCATTATCGAACCATTTCTCTCTGGCATGAATTACACCTACTTTGGTGACAGGTATGTAGCAATCTACTATCTTCCCATATTTCTCACAAAAGATGTCATACATTTCTATTACAGATTTGTTGTAAAATAAGGTTCTCCAGTCAATAACTGCAAAAAGCTCATTCATTTTGATATAATCTCCTTTCGGATAGTTCCTCCTCATGTCCTCAGTGCCTCTACTCTCAGGAAGAATATCTTCAATGATATACTCCATCAACAACACACAGTGGTCACTCTTTCCAATTGGTGGTTCATACTCAATATTTTCAATATCCAACACATTATCTGTGAACACTAGATCAAGTAGTGATGGCTCATCCCCACCACTGGCCCTTGTTGGTTCCATTACATGTTGGTGTAGGAAATTCCCTTGTACGCAATCTAGGAATCTTGCCCCGAATGAGTCCTCACCACTGTGTGGGTCAAAATTTATCCAATCTATCTCTTTATGATTAAAGTCTCCCATAATCAAAATCCTACATTTTTTTTCCCGTGCCATGTTAACAACTGAGTTTATGACTTCAATAGTACCTCATAGACTTCAAGCCTATTTTGGTTCCTTGGTGGGTTGTATACAACAGTTATTGTAATGCTCTCTGACCCAGTATTTATGCGAGCAACAAGAAATTCCCTGAACTAATTTCTATAGCCAAGTTTATTTCTTAAACTTGAATCCTTTCACTTATGAGCAGTGCTATCCCTCCACCAGTCCTCTCAGATCTTTCAACCCCTAGTATTCTGAAGCCCTTAGGAAAAACTGTGACACTGTTTATGTCCTCACTCAACTTAGTCTCTGTAATTGCTACTATATCTGCCTTACTGTTGTGAATCCTATCTTTTAATTCTACTGCCTTACCAGCTAATCCATCAGCATTTGTGTATAACAATCTTAATGAGGCCCCATCCCCTGATCTTCTGTCATTATCTTCTTTATCTCCCCTTTGTCTGGAAGTACTTTGTAACGAAAATTTTTCTTCTCTTCTTCATTTCTTTCATCATTTAACCTTCTTGCCTCTTGCAACAAGTTTTTGATCTTTCCCATCTCTTCCTGTGTTCTGTATCGTCTAATGAACACTTCTTTGCATTCTTGAAGGTCTTTTAGACTTTTTTTTCTCAACAATATTTTCCTACATGTTTCCCCTCTCTCAAAGGTTACTTTTGTTGGTCTCGGCTTTCCTTCCCTCGAATATTTACCTAGTTGGTGTATGTTTACAATATCCTCAGGACCACATACTACTCCAAGCTTTCTTATCAGGTCTACAACCCTAGCTTTATTTTCTTCAAGTCTCCCCTGCCATGTTGGCTCCTGGGATTCACTTATGCCTGAGATTACCACTGTCTTCTCCTTATCAAGTGCCTGTCTGATGAGTGGGTTTGCCCTTTCCATCACAACGTCTTTCATTTTTTCGATTACTGTCTCTTTATAGTCAACTGTTTGTATGTTTTCCAGTGCCACCACCTTTCCAGCCTCTTTTACTGCCACATTCCCCTTTAGTGCATCAGCAAAGGAAGTTTTCATGGCATCATTTTCCATATTCAGCTCCTGGAACTCTTTTCTGTACTGTTCAATGTTTTCCTTAATCTGGACATTCCAAGCAGCAATCTCGTCTCTCTCAGAAGAGAGCAGTGAACTAACATCTAATTCCTTTAGGTTGTCATTCAGCTGTTTGTTTTTATCTTCTTGTTTAGAAATTCTAGATTCTAGTTGACTCTTTTCCCCTTCCAGCTTCTTTATTCTTTTTTCTAGTTCCTTTCTCTCCTGCCCTTGTGCTTTATTTGCTTCCTCCAAAGATCTTATTTGTTCTCTGAGTGTTTCATTCTCTTTCATTTCTCCATCCATATTCCGAATTTTATCATCAAGGCTTATAACCATTTCCTCTAACTTCTTGATTCTCTGTTTAAGTCCCCTGATGGCTACCCCTTCTCCCAACCCATGGGTGGGAGAGGTTTGGGACAGAGATGGCCTCATTTTTATGTTCTCCCTCTCACAGAATATAGAAAGAAGACGAGAAAGAGGAAAAAAAAAAGAAAAAAACTTTTAATTGAGCTTCACACAGAATTTTTATTTCTCCATATAAGTGCTATTTAGTGACTCAGTTTATCTCTTTTCTGGTAACACACATCTTAACTTCCTCACCACTGTGTGCGTCAAGATTTAGCCAATCTACCTCCCTATGTTTAAAATCTCCAATAATCAAAATCATGCATTTTCTCTCCCGTGCCATGTTAACAACTGAGTTTATGACTTCAATAGTACCTATATGACTTTCCTCATAAACCTCTGGCCTATTTTGGTTCCTTGGTTTGTTATATACAACAGTTATTATAATGCTCTCTGACCCAGTATTTATGCGAGCAACAAGAAATTCCTTGAACTCAATTTCTATAGCCAAGTTTATTTCTTCAACTTGTATCCTTTCACTTATGAGCAGTGCTATCCCATCACCAGTCCTCTCAGATCTTTCAACCCTTAATATTCTGAAGCCCTTAGGAAAAACTTGACACTCTTTATGTCCTCACTCAACTTAGTCTCTGCAATTGCTACTATATCTGCCTTACTGTTGTGAATCCTATCTTTTAATTCTATTGCCTTACCAGCTAATTCATCAGCATTTGTGCATAATAATCTTAATGAGGCCCCATCCCCTGATCTTCTGTCATTATCTTATTTATCTCCCCTTTTTCTGGAAGAACTCTGAAATGAAAGTTTTTCTTCGCTTCTTCATTTCTTTCCTCATTTAACCTTCTATCCTCTTGCAACAAGTTTTTGATCCTTTCCATCTCTTCCTGTGATCTGTATCGTCTAATGAACACTTCTTTGAATTCTTGAAGGTCTTTTAGACATTTTTTCTCATCAATATTTCTCTACATGTTTTCCCTCTCTCAAAGGTTACCTTTGTTGATCTCTGCTTTCCTTCCCTCGAATATTTGCCTAGTTGGTGAATGTTTACAATATCCTCAGGACCACAAACTACTCCAAGCTTTCTTATCAGGTCTACAACCCTAGCTTTATTTTCTTCAAGTCTCCCCTGCCATGCTGGCTCCTGAGATACTCTTATCCCTGAGATTACCACAACGTCTTTCATTTTTTCGATTACTGTCTCTTTATAGTCAACTGTTTGTATGTTTTCCAGTGCCACCACCTTTACAGCCTCATTTACTGCCACATTCCCCTTTAGTGCATCAGCAAAAGAAGTTTTCATGGCATCATATTCCATATTCAGCTCCTGGAACTCTTTTCTAAACTGTTCAATGTTTTCCTTAAGCTGGACATTCCAAGCTGCAATCTCGTCTCTCTCAGAAGAGAGCTGCGAACTAACATCTTATTCATTTAGGTTGTCATTCAGCTGTTTGTTGTTATCTTCTTGTTTAGAAATTCTGGTTTCTAGTTCACTCATTTCCCAGTCCAGCTTCTTTATTCGTTTTTCTAGTTCTTTTCTCTCCTGTCCTTGTGCTTTATTTGCTTCCTCCAAAAATCTTATATCCTCTCTGAGTGTTTCATTCTCTTTCATGTCTCTATCCATATTCCGAACTTTATCATCAAGGCTTATAACCATTGCCTCTAAATCCTTGATTTTCTGTTTTAATCTCCTAATAGCTACCCCTCGTCCTGCTGCTACATCCCATGGAGATCCTCTATCATCCCTCCCCGACCCATGGGTTGGGGAGGTTTGGGACAGAGTTGGCCTCATTTTCATGTTTTCCCTTTCACAGAATATAGAAAGAAGTAGAGAAAGTGAAAAAAAAGAGAGAAAAACTTTTAATTGAAGTTTCACACAGAATGTTCATATCTTCATATAAGTGCTATTTAGTTACTCAATTTATCTCTTTTCTGGTAACA
>JAXCGZ010012119.1:12500-40595 GCA_037179515.1 Halocaridina rubra
ATCTCTAATGTATAATAATCAGTTAATACATTAAGCACAATAACTGCGTAGGAGTAGTTGCAACCAGACTCGGCCACCAAACACGCCCGATGCCAGATACAGTACTGACTCTCTCCTGGGCTAGGCGTCGGCTCGGCACATCTACAGGAATAGTTCGAGTCCAGTCCGGGTACACAGATTGTTCACCACTGTTGGCACTGGTTGCATAATTGTAGAATGATTCTATGCTAGTTTTATTATTATTATTATTATTATTATAATTATTATTATTATTATTATTATTATTATTATCATTATTATTATTATTATTATTATTATTATTATTATTATTATTATTATCATTATTATTATTATTATTATTATTATTATTATTAATATTATTATTATTATTATTATTATTATTATTATTATTATTATTATTATTATTATTATTATTATTATTATTATTATTATTATTATTATTATTATTATTATTATTATAGCATAAAGTGAAAAAAGGACAAAAAAGGACAGTTTTTGGATGTTTTTTTCTCGAGGAAAAAAGACAGGCAAGTCTCAAAAAGGACAGATTGTCCTTAAAAGGATAGACCTAGCAACCCTGGTGTATATATATATATATATATATATATATATATATATATATATATATATATATATATATATATATATATATATATATATATATATATATATATATATACATTAACCAAGCAAGCACATTACATATGTGAAAACATGAATAATTTTTTTACCCCTACCGGGACTCGAACCTAGAACTTATAATTACTAAGTCAAGGCGCTACCAACTACACACCACAGAAGGTATAAAAGGAATCCAACCTTATAGCTTATATCTGCTATACATAGGGATGAACGCATTCTATCTGAATGCCACTATGTTCATATTGCAGATTCCCCAACCTCACTCGTGGCTTCATTTTAGCATTTAATTCAATTCCCAATCTCATTCGGGTCATACAGTAACCAAGCAAGCACATTACATATGTGAAAACATGAATAATTTTTACCCCGACAGGGACTCGAACCTAGGACTTATAATTACAAATTCAAGGCGCTACCAACTACACACCACAGAAGGTATATAAGGAATCCAACCTTATAGCTTATATCTGCTATACATAGGGATGAACGCATTCTATCTGAATGCCACTATGTTCATATTACAGATTCCCCAACCTCACTCGTGGCTTCATTTTAGCATTTAATTCAATTCCCAATCTCATTCGGGTCATACAGTAACCAAGCAAGCACATTACATATGTGAAAACGTGAATAATTTTTTTACCCCGACAGGGACTCGAACATAGGACTTATAATTACTAAGTCAAGGCGCTACCAACTACACACCACAGAAGGTATAAAAGGAATCCAACCTTATAGCTTATATCTGCTATACTTAGGGATGAACGCATGCTATCTGAATGCCACTATGTTCATATTACATATTTTCCAACCTCACTCGTGGTTTCATTTTAGCATTTAATTCAATTCCCAACCTCATTCGTGTCATACAGTAACCAAGCAAGCACATTACATATGTGAAAACATGAATAATTTTTTTACCCCGACCGAGACTCGAACCTTGGACTTATAATTACTAAGTCAAGGCGCTACCAACTAGACACCACAGAAGGTATAAAAGGAATCCAACCTTATAGCTTATATCTGCTATACATAGGGATGAACGCATTCTATCTGAATGCCACTATGTTCATATTACAGATTCCCCAACTTCACTCGTGGCTTCATTTTAGCATTTAATTCAATTCCCAATCTCATGTGAAAACATGAATATTTTTTTTTTTAAATAAAAAAAAATTATTCATATATATATATATATATATATATATATATATATATATATATATATAGTGTGTGTGTGTGTGTGTGTGTGTGTGTGTGTGTGTGTGTGTGTGTGTGTGTGTGTGTGTGTGTGATTACCTAATTGTGTTTACGGGAAAGAGCCCAAAGCTCGTATCTTCCCGTCTCCTGATCGGTTCCATTTTGTACATAGTAATACTTATCATACCTGTCCTTAAAACTATGGAATGCTATAGCATTAACTATCTCATCGCTTAGCGAATTCCAATTATCAACTACTCTTACACTGAAAAAGTATTTCCTTACATCCTGCAAAGAAGTTTTCTTACGAAGCTTCAAAGTATGACCTCTAGTTCTAGAGCCTGCCATATCAAAATATCGATCACAATCCACTCTATCATAACCATGAAGGAATTTAAAGAGTACCATATCCCCCCCTCGATATTCTAGCTTCGAGTGATGGTAAGTGTAATTGCCTCGGGCTCTCATCATAACTCAGATTACGTATTTCTGGCACCAGTTTCGTGGCATGTCTTTGAACTTATTCAAGCTTAGCTATTCGCTCTTTCAAGGGCGGATTCCAAAAGGGGGCTGCATATTCGAGTTTTGGCCTCACATAGGTTACATAAATATTTTTGAACATTTCCTTGTACATGTGCCTGAAGGCTACCCTTACATTTGAAAAGAAGGCATATGCTGCCCTTACTATGCCATTTATATGTATTTCTGGAGACAAATCTGCGAGTATGTTTATTCCTAGATCTCTCTCACTTTCTGTCTCTTGAAGTTTTACTCCAGCCACAGAGCAGTCAAGCTTGGGCCTTCTTGCACTTGTGCCCATTCTCATTACCTTACATTTTGAAGTATTGAATTTCATTAGCCACTTTTCTGACCACTCATGCAGACTATTTAGATCTTCCTGAAGTTCTCTATCATTGTTCTTGTTTCCTACTTTCTTCACAATCTTTGCATCATCTGCAAACATAATCACGAATGAATTTACAGACTCTGGTATGTCATTTCATATACAAGGAACAAATGTGGCCCTAAAACTGAAACCAGTGGAACTCCACTACTAACTCTTCTCCATTCAGACACTGAGTGTCTTACTATAACCCTCTGTTCCCTTCCTTCTAAGTAAGATTTTATCCATTCCAAGACATTTCCAGCTATTCTAGCCATTGGTTGCAGCTTCCTAATAAGTCTCCCTTGTGGAACAGTGTCAAACGCTTTCTGGAAGTCTAGGAATATGCAATCTGCCCAGCTCTTTCTTTCCTGTAGGATTCGGCTTACCTCATCATAAAATTCTAATAAGTTTGTTACTGTTGAGCTACCTTCTCTGAAGCCATGTTGCCTCACTGATAAAAAGTTGAAGAATTCCAAGTGAAGAGATATGTTTCCTTAGTAGTTTCTGCATAACTTTCCAAACTATGCTGGTGAAGGAAATTGGTCTATAGTTCAGAGCCGTATCCCTCCTTCCCTTTTTGAAGATAGGTATCACATTTGCTTGTTTCCAGCATCTTGGAATCTCTCCTGACTCCAGTGTCTTTTTCAATATGATACATAGTGCCACTGATATTGAGTTTGTGCATTTTTTAAGTACATGATGGGACATATCATCATGACCTGTAGCTTTATGAACATCTAAATCCATCAGCGCTTTGCATACCTCTGTGGCAGTAAGGTTGATGTTCTCTAATACCGGCCCTTGAGCATCTATCTCTGCAATCTGAGGGGGTGGGGCATTTTCTACTGTAAATACTGACTGAAACTCCCTGTTCAATTCTTTGCAGATCTCTTCATCCGTCTCAGTGATGCTTCCATCCGCTCTCTTATGCCTTAAAACCTGTTCATTTACCTTCAGTTTTCCTCTGATAAAGCTGTGGAAAAGCTTGGAATTTTGTTTAACCTTCCTTGTGATGTCCCTCTCATATTCTCTCTCTGCCTCTCTTCTTTTACTTAGGTAGTCATTTCTTGCTCTTTTGTAGGTTTGCCAGGCTTTTATGTTTTTTCTCCTATACATTTTCCAGCATTTGTCTCTCCGCTCCTTAGCTCTTTTACACTCATTATTGAACCATTTCTCTTTGGTATGAATTACACCTACTTTAATGACAGGTATGCAGCAATCTACTATCTTCCCATATTTCTCACAAAAGATGTCATACATTTCTTGTACAGATTTGTTGTAAAATAAGGTTCTCCAGTCAATAACTGCAAAAAGCTCATTCATTTTGATGTAATCTTCTTTCGGATAGTTCCTCCTCATGTCCTCAGTACCTTTGCTCTCAGGCAGAATATCTTCAATGATATACTCCATTAACAATACACTTTGTTCACTCTTTCTAAATGGTGATTCATACTCAATTTTTTCAATATCCAATACTGTATCTGTGAATACTAGCTCAAGTAGTGATGGCTTATCCCCACCCCTGGCCCTCGTTGGTTCCATTACATGTTGGTGTAGGAAATTCCCTAGTACGCAATCTAGGAATCTTGCCTCGAATGAGTCCTCACCACTGTGTGGGTCAAGATTTATCCAATCTATCTCTTTATGATTAAAATCTCCCCTATTCAGTATCCTACATTTTCTCTCCCGTGCCATGTTAACAACTGAGTTTATGACTTCAATAGTACCTATATAACTTTCCTCATAAACTTCAAGCCTATTTTGGTTCCTTGGTGGGTTATATACAACAGTTATTATAATGCTCTCTGACCCAGTATTTATGCGAGCAACAAGAAATTCCTTGAACTCACATTCTATAGCCAAGTTTATTTCTTCAACTTGAATCCTTTCACTTATGAGCAGTGCTATCCCATCACCAGTCCTCTCAGATCTTTCAACCCTTAATATTCTGAAACCCTTAGGAAAAACTGTGACACTGTTTATGTCCTCACTCTACTTAATCTCTGTAATTGCTACTATATCTGCCTTACTGTTGTGAATCCTATCTGTTAATTCTACTGCTATACCAGCTAATCCACGAGCGTTTGTGTATAACAATCTTAATGAGGCCCCATCCCCTGATCTTCAGTCATTTACTTCTTTATCTCCCCTTTGTCTGGAAGAATTCGGAAATGAAAATTTTTCTTCTCTTCTTCATTTCTTTCCTCATTTAACCCTCTTGCCTCTTGCAACAAGTCTTTGATCTTTTCCATCTCTTTCTGTGTTCTGTATCATCTATGAACACTTCTTTGAATTCTTGAAGGTCTTTTAGACTTTTTTCTCTAATCAATATTTCCCTACATGTTTCCCCTCTCTCAAAGGTTACTTTTGTTGGTCTCTGCTTTCCTTCCCTCGAATATTTGCCTAGTTGGTGAATGTTTACAATATCCTCAGGACCACAAACTACTCCAAGCATTCTTATCAGGTCTACAACCCTAGCTTTATTTTCTTCAAGTCTCCCCTTCCATTTTTTATCCCGACAGGGACTCTGGTTATTTCATGTCCCGAATGAGATTGGGAATTGAATTAAATGCTAAAATGAAGCCACGAGTGAGGTTGGAAAATCTGTAATATGAACATAGTCGCATTCAGATAGAATGCTTTCATTCCTAAGTATAGCAGATATAAGCTATAAGGTTGGATTCCATTTAACCTACTGTGGTGTAGTTGGTAGCGCCTTGACTTAGTAATCATAAGTCCTAGGTTCGAGTCCTGGTCGGGGTAAAAAATGATTCATGTTTTCACATATGTAATGTGCATATCTGGTTATTTCATGGCCCGGATGAGATTGGGAATTGAATTAAATGCTAAAATGAAGACACGAGTGAGGTTGGGGAATCTGTAATATAAACATAGTGGCATTCAGATAGAATGCGTTCATTCCTAATCATAGCAGATATAAGCTATAAGGTTGGATTCCTTTTAACCTTCTGTGGTGTAGTGGTAGTGCCTTGACTTAGTAATCATAAGTCCTAGGTTCGAGTCCCTGTCGGGGTAAAAAAATTATTCATGTTTTCACATATGTAATGTGCTTATCTGGTTAATTCATGGCCCGAATGAGATTGGAAATTGAATTAAATGCTAAAATGAAGCCACGAGTGAGGTTGGGGAATCTGAAATATGAACATAATGGTATTCAGGTAGAATGCATTCATTCCTAAATATAGCAGATATAAGCTATAAGGTTGGATTCCTTTTAACCTTCTGTGGTGTAGTGGTAGCGCCTTGACTTAGTAATCATAAGTCCTAGGTTCGAGTCCCTGTCGGGGTAAAAAATGATTCATGTTTTCACATATATAATGTGCTTATCTGGTTATTTCATGGCCCGGATGAGATTGGGAATTGAATTAAATGCTAAAATGAAGCCACGAGTGAGGTTGGGTTATCTGTAATATGAACATAGTGCCATTCAGATAGAATGCGTTCATTCCTAAGTATAGCAGATATAAGCTATAAGGTTGGATTCCTTTTAACCTTCTGTGGTGTAGTGGTAGCGCCTTGACTTAGTAATCATAAGTAATAGGTTAGAGTCCCGGTCGGGGTAAAATATGATTCATGTTTTCACATATGTAATGTGCTTATCTGGTTATATATATATATATATATATATATATATATATATATATATATATATATATATATATATATATATATATATATATATATATATATATATATATATATCTAAGAACATAAGAATAGGGGACACTGCAACATGCCTACTGGCACACCCGAGGCAGCTCCATTTTTGAATGTTATTTTCAGCATGTCTAAAATATTCTATTCTACTCTACTTATTTATTCTATTTTTCTTTTTATGATTTTTCTAATAAGCACTAACTTATTCATACCCACTCTACGTCTGTCATATGTCTATCTAATCTACATTTGAAGGTGTTTAAGGTATTGGCATTTACTATCCTATTAGGAAGCCTGTTCCATGCATCAGTTACTCTATTACCAAACCAATTTTTACCAATTTCCCTTCTGAACCTAACTTTATGAAGCTTAAATCCATTATTACGAGTTCTGGTTTGATCATGAATATTGAAAACTTTATTATTATCAACCTTGTTAATCTCTTTAAACCATTTATAAACTTCAATCATATTCCCCTAACTCTGCGCCTCTCTAGAGAATGTAGATTAAGTTTTTTTAATCTATCCTCATGTGGTAGATTTTTGATATTGCGTATCATCTTGGTCATTCTTCGCTGCACCCTCTCCAAGGATTCAATTTCCATCCTATAATAGGGTGACCAGAATTGCACAGCATAATCTAAATGGGGCCTAACTAATGCAAGATAGAGCTGTAAAATAACTTTTTTCGTCCTATTGCCAACACTTCTTGAGATAAATCCTAAAATTCTGTTTGCTTTATTTCTGACTGCTGTGCATTGCTCTCTTGGCTTAAGATTACTACTCACAAGAACTCCCAAATCCCTTTCACACTGAGAACTCATGATTTCATGGTTATTTAGCTTATAGTACCCATTTTAAATACTTTACATTTTTCAACATTAAATTCCATTTGCCATTTGTCCGACCATTCAGATAATTTATTTAGATCTTCCTGTAAAGCATGAATGTCTTCTTTTCCATTTATAATTCTACCTAGTTTAGTGTCATCTGTGAATTTACTTAGGTTACTACTGATATCCGAATCAAGATCATTTAGATATACGATGAATAATAGGGGACCAAGTACCGAGCCTTGTGGTACCCTGCTAGTTACCGAGCCCCACTCCGATTTCTTTCCATTTATGCAAACCCTCTGTTTTCTGTCTTTTAACCATTCTTTGATCCATCTGAGAACAGCTCCTCCTATACCATGAGCTTCCAGCTTTTTAACTAATCTTTTGTGAGGAACTATATCAAAAGCTTTACTAAAATCTAGATTTATTGTATCATATTCTTTGCCACAATCTACTGCCTCGTAAACTTCTGAATAAAAAGACAGTTAGTTTTTAAGGTACGAAACCCCCCCCCCCAGAAACCCGTGTTGTGAAAGTTATATCAGTCTAGGTATTTCTAGATGTGCCCTTATTTTATTTGCAATGATGGATTCTAAAATCTTACCCACTGTTGACGTTAAACTTACAGGCCTATAAATATTTTTTTATTTAACTCGTTCACCTTTTTTAAATATTGGTACCACATCTGCCAATTTCCACTCCATGGGTACCGATACTAATTTTATTGAATTATTAAATAATGCAGTTAGTGGACAACTAAGCTCTTCCTTGCATTCCTTTAATATTCTAGCATATATTCCATCAGGTCCCGGAGATTTATGAGCCTTTAATTTATCTATTTCTTTTATTACCTTCTCTCTCGTTATATTTATTGAACTAAGTATATTATCGGGACTGTCTCTGTAAATGGATTCTACCTCCGGAATATATTCCAAGTTTTCATTGATAAATACAGATAAGAAATAATCATTTAAACATGTACACATCACTTTATCATCATCTGTGATATGGCCATTGGCTACTTTAATTGGTCCGACTTTTTATATAAATTTTGTTTGATAGTGTTGATAAAACCTTTTAGGATTTTCTTTAGCTTCTCCTGCTATTGTAGCTTCGTATTTTCTTTTCGACTCTCTAACTATCTTTTTAACTTCCCTGTTTAAATGTATATATTGCTGCCTCACCTGCTCTTCACCTCTTTTTAGTTTCCTGTATATTCCTCATTTAATACCTATAAGATTCTTTATTTTATTGTTCATCTATTTAGCGTCATTTTTCTTGATCTGAAATGTTTCATAGGAATATAGTCTTTCTGACTATTCTTAAGAGTCATGACAAAATTGTTATATTCCTCACCCAAATTTATATTAACAGACGGACTGCTGTTGTTTCCTGTAAGATAATTTACTGTATTGATCTTATCTTGTGATAATCCTTGGCTTGTGGTACTCAATTCTGAGGGGTTATCTGCTACCTGCGACTTGACATGCTTTATTAACTACCCACATTTGTACCCCAGAAATCCCTTCCCATACCTCACTAGATAATTTAGTTTTTAATCCCTTTAAACCATTTATACACTTCAATCATATCCCCCTTAACTCTGCGCCTCTCTAGAGAATGTAGATTAAGTATTTTTAATCTGTCCTCATATGGTAGATTTCTGATATTGTGTATCATCTTGGTCATTCTTCGCTGCACTCTCTCCAAGGATTCAATTTCCATCCTATAATAGAGTAACCAGAATTGCACAGCATAATCTAAATGGGGCCTAACTAATGCAAGATAGAGCTGTAAAATAACTTTCTTCGTCCTATTGCCAACACTTCTTGAGATAAATCCTAAAAATCTGTTTCCTTTATTTCTGACTGCTGTGCATTGCTCTCTTGGCCTAAGACTACTACTCACAAGAACTCCCAAATCCCTTTCACACTGAGACTCATGATTTCATGGTTATTTTGTTTATAACTCGTATAGTCATTTATAGTACCCATTTTAACTACTTTACATTTTTCAACATTAAATTCCATTTGCCATTTGTCCGACCATTCAGATAATTTATTTAGATCTTCCTGTAAAGCATGAATGTCTTCTTTTCCATTTATAATTCTACCTATTCTAGTGTCATCTGTGAATTTACTTAGGTTACTACTGATATCCTAATCCAGATCATTTAGATATACGATGAATAATAGGGGACCAAGCACCATTCCTTGTGGTACCCTGCTAGTTGCCGAGCTCCACTCCGATTTCTTTCCATTTATGCAAACCCTCTTTTTTTTTTTTTTAGATTCTCCACCCACGGATGTGTGGAACGGGTCATGGAGGACCCATAGGGTGGTCGCCAACCGGCACAGGCCCCAACCCCCCACTGTGGTGCCCAGCCACAGCAGTAACCTCCCCAGTAAACAGCTTAAACTCTCTTGCCTGGACGAGGCGCGATCCGTCGACCTCGCGAATGCGAGGCCAGCGCGTTACCACTGTACTAGCCAGGAGGCTTCAAACCCTCTGTTTTCTGTCTTTTAACCATTCTTTGATCCATCTGAGAACAGCTCCTCCTATACCATGAGCTTCCAGCTTTTTAACTAATCTTTTGTGAGGAACTATATCAAAAGCTTTGCTAAAATCTAGATATATTGTATCATATTCTTTGCCACAATCTACTGCCTCATAAACTTCTGAATAAAAAGACAGTAAGTTTGTAAGGCACGAAAACCCCCCCAGAAACCCGTGTTGTGAATGTTTTATCAGTCTGTGTATATCTAGATGTGCCCTTATTTAATTTGCAACGATAGATTCTAGAATCTTACCCACTGTTGACGTTAAACTTACAGGCCTAAAATTATTTTCTTTAACTCGTTCTCCTTTTTTAAATATTTGTACCACATCTGCCAATTTCCACTCCATGGGTACCGATCCTAATTTTATTGAATTATTAAATAATGCAGTTAGTGGACAACTAAGCTCTTCCTTGCATTCCTTTAATATTCTAGCATATATTCCATCAGGTCCCGGAGATTTATGAGCCTTTAATTTATCTATTTCTTTTATTACCTCCTCTCTCGTAATATTTATTGAACGAAGTATATTATCGGGACTGTCTCTGTAAATGGATTCTACCTCCGGAATATATTCCAAGTTTTCATTGGTAAATACAGATAAGAAGTAATCATTTAAACATGTACACATCACTTTATAATAATCTGTGATATGGCCATTGGCTACTTCAATTGGTCCGACTTTTTCCTTAAATTTTGTTTGGTAATATTGATAAAACCCTTTAGGATTTTCTTTAGCTTCTCCTGCTATTCTAACTTCGTATTTTCTTTTCGACTCTCTAACTGTCTTTTTAACTTCCCTGTTTAAATGTATATATTGCTGCCTCACCTGCTCTTCACCTCCTTTTAGTTTCCTGTATATTCCTCTTTTAATACCTATAAGATTCTTTATTCTATTGTTCATCCATTTAGGGTAATTTTTTTTTGATCCGAAATGTTTCATGGGAATATAGTCTTTCTGACTATTCTTAAGAGTCATGACAAAATTGTTATATTCCTCATCCAAATTTATTTTAACTGACAGATTACTGTTGTTTCTTGTGAGATAATTTGCTGTATTGATATTATCTTGTGATAATCCTTGGCCTGTGGTACTCAATTCTCTGGGCAATCTGCTACCTGCGACCTGACCTGCTGGATTAACTACCCACACCTGTACCCCAGAAATCCCTTCCCATACCTCATTAGATAATTTAGTTTTTAATCCCTTTAAACCATTTATACACTTCAATCATATTCCCCCTAACTCTGCGCCTCTCTAGAGAATGTAGATTAAGGTTTTTAATCTGTCCTCATATGGTAGATTTCTGATATTGTTTATCATCTTGGTCATTCTTCGCTGCACTCTCTCCAAGGATTCAATTTCCATCCTATAATAGGGTGACCAGAATTGCACAGCATAATCTAAATGGGGCCTAACTAATGCAAGATAGAGCTGTAAAATAACTTTTTTCGTCCTATTGCCAACACTTCTTGAGATAAATCCTAAAATTCTGTTTGCTTTATTTCTGACTGCCGTGCATTGCTCTCTTGGCTTAAGATTACTACTCACAAGAACTCCCAAATCCCTTTCACACTGAGAACTCATGATTTCATGGTTATTTATCTTATAACTCGTATAGTCTTTTATAGTACCCATTTTAACTACTTTACATTTTTCAACATTAAATTCCATTTGCCATTTGTCCGACCATTCAGATAATTTATTTAGATATTCCTGTAAAGCATGAATGTCTTCTTTTCCATTTATAATTCTACCTATTTTAGTGTCATATCTGAATCCAGATCATTTAAATATACGATGAATAATAGTGGACCAAGTACCGTGCCTTGTGGTACCCCGTTAGTTACGGAGGCCCACTCCGATTTCTTTTCATTTATGCAAACCCTCTGTTTTCTGTCTTTTAACCATTCTTTGATCCATCTGAGAACAGCTCCTCCTATACCATGAGCTTCCAGCTTTTTAACTAATCTTTTGTGAGGAACTCTATCAAAAGATAGAGTTCCTCACATAGATATATTATATCATATTCTTTGCCACAATCTACTGCCTCGTAAACTTCTGAATAAAAAGACAGTAAGTTTGTAAGGCACGAAAACCCCACGAGAAACCCGTGTTGTGAAAGTTTTATCAGTCTGTGTATTTCTAGATGTTCCCTTATTTTATTTGCAATGATTGATTCTAGAATCTTATCCACTGTTGACGTTAAACTTACAGGCATATAATTATTTTTTTTTGTCTCGTTCTCCTTTTTAAAATATTTGTACCACATCTGCCAATTTCCACTCCATGGGTACCGATCCTAATTTTATTGAATTATTAAATATGCAGTTATTGGACAACTAAACTCTTCTTTGCATTCCTTCAATATTCTAGCATATATTCCATCAGGTCCCGGAGATTTATGAGCCTTTAATTTATCTATTTCTTTTATTACCTCCCCTCTCGTAATATTTATTGAACTAAGTATATTATCGGGACTGTCGCTGTAAATGGACTCTACCTTCGGAATATATTCCAGGTTTTCATTGGTAAATACAGAGAAGAAATAATCATTTAAACATGTGCACATCACTTTATCATCATCTGTGATATGGCCATTGGCTACTTCAATTGGTCCGACTTTTTCCTTAAATTTTGTTTGATAATATTGATAAAACCCTTTAGGATTTTCTTTAGCTTCTCCTGCTATTCTAACTTCGTATTTTCTTTTCGATTTTCTAACTATCTTTTTAACTTCCCTGTTTAACTGTATATATTGCTACCTCACCTGCTCTTCACCTCTTTTTAGTATCATGTATCTTCCTCTTTTAATACCTATAAGATTCTTTATTCTATTTTTCTTCCATTTTGGGTCATTTTTTCTTGATCTGAAATGTTTCATGGGATTATAGTGTTTCTGACTATTCTTAAGAGTCATGACAAATTGTTATATGCCTCATCCATATTTATATTAACTGACGGACTGCTGTTGTTTCCTGTGAGATAATTTATTGCATTGATCTTATCTTGTGATAACTCATATGTACCTTTGTTTTTAATATACTAAGAAACAATCTTCCTGATTGCTTGTATAATTTTTCTACAGTAAGCTCAGTTACCGGGTTAACTACCCGTCAAGGGGAAGATTTATTAGTACGAAGGTCTAAAACTGATATTGGCTCAAGAGATATAAACATTCGTGGACCTCATTTATATAATCAGCTTCCCAGAGAACTAAAAAATGCTGGTTCAGTGTATACTTTTAAATATAATCTTAAGAAGTTACTCTTAAAGGAAGATTTTACTTGTAATTTTTAATAGTACACTCATCTTTATGATTTGTTTGTTTTAGTATGTCTATATCGTACACCAGAGATGTCTATCTGGAATATATATGCATCTTATTTGAATACCCAATGTACTTTGGAAATAAAGATTTATTATTATTATTATTATTATTATTACTTGGCTTATGGTACTCAATTTTCGGAAAAATATGCTACCTGCGACTTAACCTGCTGGGTTAACTACCCACATCTGTATCCCATTTTAACTACTTCACATTTTTCAACATTAAATTCCATTTGCCATTTGTCTGACCATTCAGATAATTTATTTAGATCTTCCTGTAAAACATGAATGTCTTCTTTTCCATTTATAATTCTACCTATTTTAGTGTCATCTGTGAATTTACTTAGGTTACTACTGATATCCGAATCCAGATTATTTAGATATACGATAAATAATAGGGGACCAAGTACCGAGCCTTGTGGTACCCCGCTAATTACCAAGCCCCACTCCGATTTCTTTCCATTTATGCAAACCCTCTGTTTTCTGTCTTTTAACCATTCTTTGATCCATCTGAGAACAGCTCCTCCTATACAATGAGCTTCCAGCTTTTTAACTAATCTTTTGTGAGGAACTCTATCAAAAGCTTTACTAATATCAAGATATATTGTATCATATTCTTTGCCACAATCTACTGCCTCGTAAACTTCTGAATAAAAAGACAGAAAGTTTGTAAGGCACGAAAACCAACCGAGAAACCCGTGTTGTGAAAGTTTCATCAGTCTGTGTATTTCTAGATGTGCCCTTATTTTATTTGCAATGATGGATTCTAGAATCTTACCCACTGTTGACGTTAAACTTCCAGGCATATAATAATTTTTTTTAACTCGTTTTCCTTTTTTAAATATTTGTACCACATCTGCCAATTTCCACTCCATGGGTACCGATCCTAATTTTATTGAATTCTTAAATAATGCAGTTTGTGGACAACTAAGCTATTCCTTGCATTCCTTTAATATTCTAGCATATATTCCATCAGGTCCCGGAGATTTATGAGCCTTTAATTTATCTATTTCTTTTATTACCTCCTCTCTCGTAATATTTATTGAACGAAGTATATTATCGGGACTGTCTCTGTAAATGGATTCTACCTCCGGAATATATTCCAAGTTTTCATTGGTAAATACAGATAAGAAGTAATCATTTAAACATGTACACATCACTTTATAATAATCTGTGATATGGCCATTGGCTACTTCAATTGGTCCGACTTTTTCCTTAAATTTTGTTTGGTAATATTGATAAAACCCTTTAGGATTTTCTTTAGCTTCTCCTGCTATTCTAACTTCGTATTTTCTTTTCGACTCTCTAACTGTCTTTTTAACTTCCCTGTTTAAATGTATATATTGCTGCCTCACCTGCTCTTCACCTCCTTTTAGTTTCCTGTATATTCCTCTTTTAATACCTATAAGATTCTTTATTTTATTGTTCATCCATTTAGGGTAATTTTTTTTTGATCCGAAATGTTTCATGGGAATATAGTCTTTCTGACTATTCTTAAGAGTCATGACAAAATTGTTATATTCCTCATCCAAATTTATTTTAACTGACAGATTACTGTTGTTTCTTGTGAGATAATTTGCTGTATTGATATTATCTTGTGATAATCCTTGGCCTGTGGTACTCAATTCTCTGGGCAATCTGCTACCTGCGACCTGACCTGCTGGATTAACTACCCACACCTGTACCCCAGAAATCCCTTCCCATACCTCATTAGATAATTTAGTTTTTAATCCCTTTAAACCATTTATACACTTCAATCATATTCCCCCTAACTCTGCGCCTCTCTAGAGAATGTAGATTAAGGTTTTTAATCTGTCCTCATATGGTAGATTTCTGATATTGTTTATCATCTTGGTCATTCTTCGCTGCACTCTCTCCAAGGATTCAATTTCCATCCTATAATAGGGTGACCAGAATTGCACAGCATAATCTAAATGGGGCCTAACTAATGCAAGATAGAGCTGTAAAATAACTTTTTTCGTCCTATTGCCAACACTTCTTGAGATAAATCCTAAAATTCTGTTTGCTTTATTTCTGACTGCCGTGCATTGCTCTCTTGGCTTAAGATTACTACTCACAAGAACTCCCAAATCCCTTTCACACTGAGAACTCATGATTTCATGGTTATTTATCTTATAACTCGTATAGTCTTTTATAGTACCCATTTTAACTACTTTACATTTTTCAACATTAAATTCCATTTGCCATTTGTCCGACCATTCAGATAATTTATTTAGATATTCCTGTAAAGCATGAATGTCTTCTTTTCCATTTATAATTCTACCTATTTTAGTGTCATATCTGAATCCAGATCATTTAAATATACGATGAATAATAGTGGACCAAGTACCGTGCCTTGTGGTACCCCGTTAGTTACGGAGGCCCACTCCGATTTCTTTTCATTTATGCAAACCCTCTGTTTTCTGTCTTTTAACCATTCTTTGATCCATCTGAGAACAGCTCCTCCTATACCATGAGCTTCCAGCTTTTTAACTAATCTTTTGTGAGGAACTCTATCAAAAGATAGAGTTCCTCACATAGATATATTATATCATATTCTTTGCCACAATCTACTGCCTCGTAAACTTCTGAATAAAAAGACAGTAAGTTTGTAAGGCACGAAAACCCCACGAGAAACCCGTGTTGTGAAAGTTTTATCAGTCTGTGTATTTCTAGATGTTCCCTTATTTTATTTGCAATGATTGATTCTAGAATCTTATCCACTGTTGACGTTAAACTTACAGGCATATAATTATTTTTTTTTGTCTCGTTCTCCTTTTTAAAATATTTGTACCACATCTGCCAATTTCCACTCCATGGGTACCGATCCTAATTTTATTGAATTATTAAATATGCAGTTATTGGACAACTAAACTCTTCTTTGCATTCCTTCAATATTCTAGCATATATTCCATCAGGTCCCGGAGATTTATGAGCCTTTAATTTATCTATTTCTTTTATTACCTCCCCTCTCGTAATATTTATTGAACTAAGTATATTATCGGGACTGTCGCTGTAAATGGACTCTACCTTCGGAATATATTCCAGGTTTTCATTGGTAAATACAGAGAAGAAATAATCATTTAAACATGTGCACATCACTTTATCATCATCTGTGATATGGCCATTGGCTACTTCAATTGGTCCGACTTTTTCCTTAAATTTTGTTTGATAATATTGATAAAACCCTTTAGGATTTTCTTTAGCTTCTCCTGCTATTCTAACTTCGTATTTTCTTTTCGATTTTCTAACTATCTTTTTAACTTCCCTGTTTAACTGTATATATTGCTACCTCACCTGCTCTTCACCTCTTTTTAGTATCATGTATCTTCCTCTTTTAATACCTATAAGATTCTTTATTCTATTTTTCTTCCATTTTGGGTCATTTTTTCTTGATCTGAAATGTTTCATGGGATTATAGTGTTTCTGACTATTCTTAAGAGTCATGACAAATTGTTATATGCCTCATCCATATTTATATTAACTGACGGACTGCTGTTGTTTCCTGTGAGATAATTTATTGCATTGATCTTATCTTGTGATAACTCATATGTACCTTTGTTTTTAATATACTAAGAAACAATCTTCCTGATTGCTTGTATAATTTTTCTACAGTAAGCTCAGTTACCGGGTTAACTACCCGTCAAGGGGAAGATTTATTAGTACGAAGGTCTAAAACTGATATTGGCTCAAGAGATATAAACATTCGTGGACCTCATTTATATAATCAGCTTCCCAGAGAACTAAAAAATGCTGGTTCAGTGTATACTTTTAAATATAATCTTAAGAAGTTACTCTTAAAGGAAGATTTTACTTGTAATTTTTAATAGTACACTCATCTTTATGATTTGTTTGTTTTAGTATGTCTATATCGTACACCAGAGATGTCTATCTGGAATATATATGCATCTTATTTGAATACCCAATGTACTTTGGAAATAAAGATTTATTATTATTATTATTATTATTATTACTTGGCTTATGGTACTCAATTTTCGGAAAAATATGCTACCTGCGACTTAACCTGCTGGGTTAACTACCCACATCTGTATCCCATTTTAACTACTTCACATTTTTCAACATTAAATTCCATTTGCCATTTGTCTGACCATTCAGATAATTTATTTAGATCTTCCTGTAAAACATGAATGTCTTCTTTTCCATTTATAATTCTACCTATTTTAGTGTCATCTGTGAATTTACTTAGGTTACTACTGATATCCGAATCCAGATTATTTAGATATACGATAAATAATAGGGGACCAAGTACCGAGCCTTGTGGTACCCCGCTAATTACCAAGCCCCACTCCGATTTCTTTCCATTTATGCAAACCCTCTGTTTTCTGTCTTTTAACCATTCTTTGATCCATCTGAGAACAGCTCCTCCTATACAATGAGCTTCCAGCTTTTTAACTAATCTTTTGTGAGGAACTCTATCAAAAGCTTTACTAATATCAAGATATATTGTATCATATTCTTTGCCACAATCTACTGCCTCGTAAACTTCTGAATAAAAAGACAGAAAGTTTGTAAGGCACGAAAACCAACCGAGAAACCCGTGTTGTGAAAGTTTCATCAGTCTGTGTATTTCTAGATGTGCCCTTATTTTATTTGCAATGATGGATTCTAGAATCTTACCCACTGTTGACGTTAAACTTCCAGGCATATAATAATTTTTTTTAACTCGTTTTCCTTTTTTAAATATTTGTACCACATCTGCCAATTTCCACTCCATGGGTACCGATCCTAATTTTATTGAATTATTAAATAATGCAGTTTGTGGACAACTAAGCTATTCCTTGCATTCCTTTAATATTCTAGCATATATTCCATCAGGTCCCGGAGATTTATGAGCCTTTAATTTATCTATTTCTTTTATTACCTCCTCTCTCGTAATATTTATTGAACTAAGTATATTATCGGGACTGTCTCTGTAAATGGATTCTACCTCCGGAATATATTCCAAGTTTTCATTGGTAAATACAGATAAGAAATAATCATTTAAACATGTACACATCACTTTATCATCATCTGTGATATGGCCATTGGCTACTTCAATTGGTCCGACATTTCCTTAAATTTTGTTTGATAATGTTGATAAAACCCTTAAGGATTTTCTTTAGCTTTTCCTGCTATTCTAACTTCGTATTTTTTTTCAAGTCTCTATCTTTTTATCTTCCCTGTTTAACTATATATATATTGCTGCCTCACCTGCTTTTCACCTCTTTTTAGTTTCCTGTATATTCCTCTATTAATACCTATAATGTCCTTTATTCTATTGTTCATCCATTTAGGGTCATTTTTTCTAGATCTGTAATGTTTCATGGGAATATAGTCTTTCTGACTATTCTTAAGAGTCATGACAAAATTGTTATATTCCTCATCCAAATTTATATTAATTGACGGACTGCTGTTGTTTCCTGTAAGATAATTTATTGTATTGATCTTATCTTGTGATAATTCTTGGCTTGTGGTACTCAATTCTCGGGGTAATCCGCTACCTGGGACCTGACCTGCTGGATTAACTATCCACATCCGTATCCCAGAAATCCCTTCCCATACCTCATTAGATAATTTAGTTTTTAATCCCTTTAAACCATTTATACACTTCAATCATATCCCCCCTAACTTTGCGCCTCTCTAGAGAAAGTAGATTAAGTTTTTTAATATGTTCTCATATGGTGGATTTCTGATATTGTATATCATCTTGGTCATTCTTTGCTGCACCCTCTCCAAGGATTCAATTTCCATCCTATAATAGGGTGACCAGAATTGCACAGCATAATCTGATGGGGCCTAACTAATGCAAGATAGAGCTGTAAAATAACTTTTTTTCGTCCTATTGCCAACACTTCTTGAAATAAATCCTAAAATTCTGTTCGCTTTATTTCTGACTGCCGTGCATTGCTCTCTTGGCTTAAGATTACTACTCACAAGAACTCCCAAATCCCTTTCACACTGAGAATTCATGATTTCATGGTTATTTAGCTTATAACTCGTATAGTCTTTTATAGTACCCATTTTAAATACTTCACATTTTTCAACATTAAATTCCATTTGCCATTTGTCCGACCATTCAGATAATTTATTTAGATCTTCCTGTAAAGCATGAATGTCTTCTTTTCCATTTATAATTCTACCTATTTTAGTGTCATCTGTGAATTTACTTAGGTTACTACTGATATCCGAATCCAGATCATTTATATATACGATGAATAATAGGGGACCAAGTACCGAGCCTTGAGGTACCCCGCTAGTTACCGAGCCCCACTCCGATTTCTTTCCATTTATGCAAACCCTCTGTTTTCTGTCTTTTAACCATTCTTTGATCCATCTGAGAACAGCTCCTCCTATACCATGAGCTTCCAGCTTTTTAACTAATCTTTTGTGAGGAACTCTATCAAAAGCTTTGCTAAAATCTAGATATATTGAATCATATTCTTTGCCACTATCTACTCCCTCGTAGTCTACTGAATAAAAAGACAATAAGTTTGTAAAGCATGAAACCCGTGTTGTGAAAGTTTTATCAGTCTGTGTATTTCTAGATGTGCCCTTATTTTATTTGCAATGATGGATTCTAAAATCTTACCCACTGTTGACGTTAATCTTACAGGCATATAATTATTTTTTTTAACTCGTTTTCCTTTTTTAAATATTTGTACCACATCTGCCAATTTCTACTCCATGGGTACCGACCCTAATTTTATTGAATTATTAAATAATGCAGTTAGTGGACAACTAAGCTATTCCTTGCATTCCTTTAATATTCTAGCATATATTCCATCAGGTCCCGCAGATTTATGAGCCTTTAATGTATCTATTTCTTTTATTACCTCCTCTCTCGTAATATTTATTGAACTAAGCATATTATCGGGACTGTCTCTGTAAATGGATTGTACCTCCGGAATATATTCCAAGTTTTCATTGGTAAATACAGGAAAGAAATAATCATTTAAACATGTACACATCACTTTATCATCATCTGTGATATGGCCTTTGGGTACTTCAATTGGTCCGACTTTTTCCTTAAATTTTGCTTGATAGTGTTGATAAAACCCTTTAGGATTTTCTTCAGGTTCCCCTGCTATTCTAACTTCGTCTTTTATTTTCGACTCTCTATCTTTTTAACTTCCCTGTTTAACTGTATATATTGCTGCCTCACGTTCTCCTCACCTTTTTTTAGTTTCCTGTGTATTCCTCTTTTAATACCGATAAGATTCTTTATTTTATTGTTCATCCATTTAGGGACATTATTTCTTGGTCTGAAATGTTTCATGGGAATATAGTCTTTCTGACTATTCTTAAGAGTCATGACAAAACTGTTTTATTCCTCATCCAAATTTATATTAACTGAAGGACTATAATCCTCACAAAAGATTTCGGACATTTCTTGCACAGATTTGTTGTTAAATAAGATCTTCCAGTCAATAACGGCAAAACACGTGAGTATATATATATATATATATATATATATATATATATATATATATATATATATATATATATATATATATATATATATATATATATATATATATATATATATATATATATATATATATATATATATATATATATATATATATATATATATACATACATACATACATACATACATGACTAAGTGCTTAGTGGAAAACTTTACCATAATTTCCATAAATCTGAAATCCTGCAGAGTATTGTGAGTACAAAAACTTATATTTGTTGTAAGACGAGACTGTTCATATTAAAGGAAAAAAAATTGAGAACTTTTTCGTGAAGAAGAGAGAGAAGCTGCCGTCCAGTTCTGCCTTGAGGGAAATTTAGAAGAGTTGCCAGAGGTGGAGCCATCACATCACATTACCTAATTTTTTGTGTAAACTGGGGAAAGCTCTTAAGCCGTTTACCTGATCCTGTGGTTCTATATATTGTTAAAATCAGTATCCTTCCCATTTATATTAACTAGTTAGTTAGTTTGATACACGAAAAAATTGAATAATAAAAGAAAAAAAAATTACCAAATACCCACCTGTCAACAGTACTGAGTTAAGTTGCCAAGTAGTACAGCAGTCTTATTTTCTTCATTTTTTTTTGTTTTTCTTTTAGCTTTCTCTTTTACTATTTTGTTATTTTGTATATATATTGAGTTAAATGTAAAGTCTAATCCCGTGATAACATATCTTGGTTAGCAAGTCAGTTTATCAGTTAGGAAGAATATATAACAGAAACAGGTGGGTGCCACCTCAAACACAAATTCGAATTTTCCTTCAGGTTTGACTTTTGTTTTTCTTTTTCTTTCTATACTTAAATTACCATGGTCAAGTTTTTAAGTTAAGATGTGTGTTACCGGAAAGGAGACAAACTGAGTCACTAAATAGCACTTATATGGAGATATAAAAATTCTGTGTGAAGCTAAATTGGAAGTTTTTCTCTTTTCTTTTTTTTCCTCTTTCTCGTCTTCTTTCTATATTCTGTGAGAGGGAGAACATAAAAATGAAGCCATCTCTGTCCCAAACCTCTCCCACCCATGGGTCGGCAGAAGGGGTAGTCATCAGGGGACTTAAACAGTGAATCAAGAAGTTAGAGGAAATGGTTATAAGCCTTGATGATAAAATTCGGAATATGGATGGAGAAATGAAAGAGAATGAAACACTCAGAGAACAAATAAGATCTTTGGAGGAAGCAAATAAAGCACAAGGGCAGGAGAGAAAGGAACTAGAAAAAAAAATAAAGAAGCTGGAAGGGGAAAAGAGTCAACTAGAATCTAGAATTTCTAAACAAGAAGATAAAAACAAACAGCTAAATGACAACCTAAAGGAATTAGATGTTAGTTCACTGCTCTCTTCTGAGAGAGACGAGATTGCTGCTTGGAATGTTCAGATTAAGGAAAACATTGAACAGTTCAGAAAAGAGTTCCAGGAGCTGAATATGGAAAATGATGCCATGAAAACGTCCTTTGCTGATGCACTAAAGGGAAATGTGGCAGTAAAAGAGGCTGTAAAGGTGGTGGCACTGGAAAACATACAAACAGTTGACTATAAAGAGACAGTAATCGAAAAAATGAAAGACGTTGTGATGGAAAGGGCAAACCCACTCATCAGACAGGCACTTGATAAGGAGAAGACAGTGGTAATCTCAGGCATAAGTGAATCCCAGGAGCCAACATGGCAGGGGAGACTTGGAGAAAATAAAGCTAGCGTTGTAGACCTGATAAGAAAGCTTGGAGTAGTATGTGGTCCTGAGGATATTGTAAACATACACCAACTAGGTAAATATTCGAGGGAAGGAAAGCCGAGACCAACAAAAGTAACCTCTGAGAGAGGGGAAACATGTAGGGAAATATTGTTGAGAAAAAAAAGTCTATAAGACCTTCAAGAATGCAAAGAAGTGTTCATTAGACGATACAGAACACAGGAAGAGATGGGAAAGATCAAAAACTTGTTGCAAGAAGCAAGAAGGTTAAATGATGAAAGAAATGAAGAAGAGAAGAAAAATTTTCGTTACAGAATACTTCCAGACAAAGGGGAGATAAAGAAGATAATGACAGAAGATCAGGGGATGGGGCCTCATTAAGATTGTTATACACAAATGCTGATGGATTAGCTGGTAAGGCAGTAGAATTAAAAGATAGGATCCACAACAGTAAGGCAGATATAGTAGCAATTACAGAGACTAAGTTGAGTGAGGACATAAACAGTGTCACAGTTTTTCCTATGGGTTTCAGAATACTAAGGGTCGAAAGATCTGAGAGGACTGGTGGAGGGATAGCACTGCTCATAAGTGAGAGGATTCAAGTTGAAGAAATAAACTTGGCTATAGAAAGTGAGTTCAGGGAATTTCTTGTTGCTCGCATAAATACTGGGTCAGAGAGCATTATAATAACTGTTGTATACAACCCACCAAGGAACCAAAATAGGCTTGAAATTTATGAGGAAAGTCATATAGGTACTATTGAAGTCATAAACTCAGTTGTTAACATGGCACGGGAGAAAAAATGTAAGATTTTGATTATGGGAGACTTTAATCATAAAGAGATAGATTGGATAAATCTTGACCCACACAGTGGTGAGGACTCATTTGGGGCAAGATTCCTAGATTGCGTACAAGGGAATTTCCTACACCAACATGTATTGGAACCAACAAGAGCCAGGGGTGGGGATGAGCCATCACTACTTGATCTAGTGTTCACAGATAATGTGTTGGATATTGAAAATATTGAGTATGAACCACCAATTGGAAAGAGTGACCACTGTGTGTTGTTGATGGAGTATATCATTGAAGACATTCTTCCTGAGAGTAGAGACACTGAGGACATGAGGAGGAACTATCCGAAAGGAGATTACATCAAAATGAATGAGCTTTTTGCAGTTATTGACTGGAGAACCTTATTTTACAACAAATCTGTACAAGAAATGTATGACATCTTTTGTGAGAAATATGGGAAGATAGTAGATTGCTGCATACCTATCACCAAAGTAGGTGTAATTCATGCCAGAGAGAAATGGTTCGATAATGGGTGAAAAAGAGCTAAGGAGTGGAGAGACAAATGCTGGAAAAGGTATAGGAGGAGAAAAAACATAAATGCCTGGCAAACCTACAAAAGAGCAAGAAATGACTACCTAAGTAGAAGGAGAGAGGCAGAGAGAGATTATGAGAGGGACATCACCAGGAAGGCTAAAGAAAATCCCAAGCTTTTCCACAGCTTTATCAGAGGAAAACTGAAGGTAAAAGAACAGGTTTTAAGGCTAAAGAGAGAGGATGGAAGCATCACTGAGACGGACGAAGAGATCTGCAAAGAATTGAACAAGGAGTTTCAGTCAGTATTTACAGTAGAAAATACCCCCCCCCTCAGATTGCAGCGATAGAAGCTCAAGGGCCGGTATTAGAGAACATCAACCTTACAGCCACAGAGGTATGCAAAGCGCTGATGGATTAGATGTTCATAAAGCTACAGGTCCTGATGACATATCCCCTCATGTGCTTAAAAAATGCGCAAACACAATATCAGTGGCACTAAGTATCATATTTGAGTCACTAGAGTCGGGGGAGATTCCAAGATGCTGGAAACAAGCAAATGTGATACCTATCTTCAAAAAGGGAAGGAGGGATACGGCTCTGAACTATAGACCAGTTTCCTTGACCAGCATAGTTTGCAAACTTATGGAGAAACTACTAAGGAAACATATCTCTCTTCACTTGGAATCCTTCAACTTTT
This sequence comes from Halocaridina rubra, assembly GCA_037179515.1. NCBI lineage: Eukaryota > Metazoa > Arthropoda > Malacostraca > Decapoda > Atyidae > Halocaridina > Halocaridina rubra. The sequence continues at coordinate 36,849 of JAXCGZ010012119.1, forward strand.
TGTCAGTGAGGCAACATGGCTTCAGAGAAGGTAGATCAACAGTAACAAACTTATTAAAATTTTATGATGAGGTAAGCCAAATCTTACAGGAAAGAGAGGGCTGGGCAGATTGCATATTCCTAGACTTCCAGAAAGCGTTTGACACTGTTCCACATGGGAGACTTATTAGGAAGCTGCAATCAATGGCTAGAATAGGTGGAAATGTCTTGGAATGGATAAAAACTTACTTAGAAGGAAGGGAACAGAGGGTTAGAGTAAGACACTCAGTGTCTGAATGGAGAAGAGTTAGTAGTGGAGTTCCACAGGGTTCAGTTTTAGGGCCACTTTTGTTCCTTGTATATGTAAATGACCTACCAGAGTCTGTAAATTCATTCATGAATATGTTTGCAGATGATGCAAAGATTGTGAAGAAAGTAAAAAACGAGAACAATGGTAGAGAACTTCAGGAGGATCTAAATAATCTGCATGAGTGGTCAGAAAAGTGGCTAATGAAATTCAGTACCTCAAAATGTAAGGTAATGAGAATGGGTACAAGTTAAAGAAGGCCCAAGCTTGACTACTCGGTGGCTGGAGTACAACTTCAAGAGACAGAAAATGAGAGAGATCTAGGAGTAAACATACTGGCAGATTTGTCTCCAGAAATACATATAAATGGCGTAGTAAGGGCAGCATATGCATTCTTATCAAATGTAAGGGTAGCCTTCAGGCACATGGACAAGGAAATGTTCAGAAATATTTATGTAACCTATGTGAGGCCAAAACTCGAATATACAGCCCCCTTTTGGAATCCGCACTTGAAAAAGCACATAACTAAGCTTGAAAAAGTTCAAAGACATGCCACGAAACTGGTGCCAGAAATATGCAATCTCGGTTATGATGAGAGGCTGAGGGAATTAGACTTGCCATCACTCGAAGCTAGAAGAGTAAGGGGGGATATGGTGACAGTCTTTAAATTCCTTCATGGTTATGATAGAGTGGATAGGGATCGATATTTCGATATGGCTGGCTCTAGAACTAGAGGTCATAGTTTGAAGCTTCGTAAGAAAACTTGTTTGCAGGATGTAAGGAAATACTTTTTCAGTGTAAGAGTAGTTGATAATTGGAATTCGCTAAGCGAGGAGGTAGTTAATGCTATCTCAATCCATAGTTTTAAGGACAGGTACGATAAGTATCACTTAGTCTAAAAATGGAACCGATCAGGAGACGGGAAGATATGAGCTTTGGGCTCTTTCCCGTAAACACAATTAGGTAATCACACACACACACACACACACACACACACACACACACACACACACACACACACACCGATCAGGAGACGGGAAGATACGAGCTTTGGGCTCTTTCCCGTAAACACAATTAGGTAATCACAATTAGGTAATCACACGTTAGAGTAAGACACTCAGTGTGTGAATGGAGAAGAGTTAGTAGTGGAGTTCCACAGGGTTCAGTTTTAGGACCACTTTTGTTCCTTGTATATGTAAATGACCTACCAGAGTCTGTAAATTCATTCATGAATATGTTTGCAGATGATGCAAAGATTGTGAAGAAAGTAAAATACGAGAACAATGGTAGAGAACTTCAGGAGGATCTAAATAATCTGCATGAGTGGTCAGAAAAGTGGCTAATGAAATTCAATACTTCAAAATGTAAGGTAATGAGAATGGGTACAAGTGCAAGAAGGCCCAAGCTTGACTACTCGGTGGCTGGAGTACAACTTCAAGAGACAGAAAATGAGAGAGATCTAGGAGTAAACATACTGGCAGATTTGTCTCCAGAAATACATATAAATGGCATAGTAGGGCAGCATATGCATTCTTATCAAATGTAAGGGTAGCCTTCAGGCACATGGACAAGGAAATGTTCAGAAATATTTATGTAACCTATGTGAGGCCAAAACTCGAATATGCAGCCCCCTTTTGGAATCCGCACTTGAAAAAGCACATAGCTAAGCTTGAAAAAGTTCAAAGACATGCCACGAAACTGGTGCCAGAAATACGCAATCTCGGTTATGATGAGAGGCTGAGGGAATTAGACTTACCATCACTCGAAGCTAGAAGAGTGAGGGGGGATATGGTGACAGTGTTTAAATTCCTTCATGGTTATGATAGAGTGGATAGGGATCGATATTTCGATATGGCTGGCTCTAGAACTAGAGGTCATAGTTTGAAGCTTCGTAAGAAAACTTCTTTGCAGGATGTAAGGAAATACTTTTTCAGTGTAAGAGTAGTTGATAATTGGAATTGGCTAAGCGAGGAGGTAGTTAATGCTATCTCAATCCATAGTTTTAAGGACAGGTACGATAAGTATCACTAAGTCTAAAATGGAACCGATCAGGAGACGGGAAGATACGAGCTTTGGGCTCTTTCCCGTAAACACAATTAGGTAATCCCAATTAGGTAATCACACACACACACACACACACACACACACACACACACACACACACACACACACACACAGATGGAAATGTTTTGGAATGGATAAAAACTTACTTAGAAGGAAGGGAACAGAGGGTTAGAGTAAGACACTCAGTGTCTGAATGGAGAAGAGTTAGTAGTGGGGTTCCACAGGGTTCAGTTTTAGGACCACTTTTGTTCCTTGTATATGTAAATGACCTACCAGAGTCTGTAAATTCATTCATGAATATGTTTGCAGATGATGCAAAGATTGTGAAGAAAGTAAAAAACGAGAACAATGGTAGAGAACTTCAGGAGGATCTAAATAATCTGCATGAGTGGTCAGAAAAGTGGCTAATGAAATTCAATACTTCAAAATGTAAGGTAATGAGAATGGGTACAAGTGCAAGAAGGCCCAAGCTTGACTACTCGGTGGCTGGAGTACAACTTCAAGAGACAGAAAATGAGAGAGATCTAGGAGTAAACATACTGGCAGATTTGTCTCCAGAAATACATATAAATGGCATAGTAAGGGCAGCATATGCATTCTTATCAAATGTAAGGGTAGCCTTCAGGCACATGGACAAGGAAATGTTCAGAAATATTTATGTAACCTATGTGAGGCCAAAACTCGAATATGCAGCCCCCTTTTGGAATCCGCACTTGAAAAAGCACATAGCTAAGCTTGAAAAATTTCAAAGACATGCCACGAAACTGGTGCCAGAAATACGCAATCTCGGTTATGATGAGAGGCTGAGGGAATTAGACTTACCATCACTCGAAGCTAGAAGAGTGAGGGGGGATATGGTGACAGTGTTTAAATTCCTTCATGGTTATGATAGAGTGGATAGGGATCGATATTTTGATATGGCTGGCTCTAGAACTAGAGGTCATAGTTTGAAGCTTCGTAAGAAAACTTCTTTGCAGGATGTAAGGAAATACTTTTTCAGTGTAAGAGTAGTTGATAATTGGAATTGGCTAAGCGAGGAGGTAGTTAATGCTATCTCAATCCATAGTTTTAAGGACAGGTATGATAAGTATCACTAAGTCTAAAATGGAACCGATCAGGAGACGAGAAGATACGAGCTTTGGGCTCTTTCCCGTAAACACAATTAGGTAATCACAACTAGGTAATCACACACACACACAGAGCTTTGTGAGTAAAAAACTTATATTTGTTGTATGACGAGACTGTCCAAAATATTAAAGGAGAAAATTGAGAACATTTTCGTGAGGGGAAAGAGAATAAGCTGTCCTGTTCTGCCTTTGAAGGAAATTTAGAAGTGTTGCCAGAGGTGAAGCCATCACATCACATTACCTAATTTTTTGTGTAAATTGGGGAGAGCTG
>JAXCGZ010012120.1:0-22500 GCA_037179515.1 Halocaridina rubra
TAATTATAAAGCATCAGTTTTCTTTTCTGAGTTACTTGTTTGAGTTTTCATAGTCTGTATTAGCAGTATTTTTTTTTAAACCTTTGTCTCCTCTGGTCCTCGAGTGTTGATTGAATATCATTCTATACGCTTCTTCTGCTGTCCGTCGGATAACTTCCCTAATTACTTTGTGTATCATATACAGTTTATATTCTTATGTATTGCATGTGTTCCTGTAATATCTTTTCTTAATGTTTTAAGAAAAAATGTTACATGAGCATATTCAGTGTAAGGACATAAATTGTATAATATGATACAGGCTATTTGATACTCATGCTATAGCATGAGTACAACAGATGTATAAAATTATTGTAGAGCAATGCCTCCCTACCCTGAGGTTTGGATATATCTTTCATATCACTGTACAAGAAAAATTACTGGAAGATTAGCTAATACCTTACAATTTTAAAGATTCCGTAATGAAACATCTTTGGTTTAACTACCAAGAGAAAGGGATGGATCAGTTTTGACTCCTATATTCAACAAATGAGAACCAATGTCAGTTTTAAAATTATCCTGCAAAAAACGATTATGAAAATAAAAAGATATTACTATTTCTGTCAGATCAATGACTGACTCAGTGTCACTCACCATATGTACAAACAGAATACCTGTAGAACATGGAATTTAAACATATGGCCATCGTACATACTTGAATGGATAAGATGGGGCTCTCATTAAGGATAGGGAAAGAATATGTATAATTTTAGAAGAAAAGTATATATTGATATAATTTACTGTCATTCCACTATGATTGGATACAGCATGCAGTACTTATCAATTTCTATAATTGTAATATTCCTACAGTACAATACCTAGCTAAAGTGTGTAATCTGAAGAAATAATGACTTTAGCTTCTAAACTGTGAAAGAAAAAGAGTCAAAAGCTTTTATACAGAAAAATCTTATGAAAGACTATTGCAGCAACATAGTACTTACATATTACTTATCAGTGTTGTAATGTAAGAACATCTGGTGTACCAACCCATCCAACAGAATTGACAACATTCAAAGCTTTTAAGCAGAGCAATCCAACAGAAAAAACATGAAAGGGTGTATTACAGTGATCCATTCATAAGAGAAAGTAGTACGAAAAGCTGTTTTACAGACAAGGGCCACTATGCATGGATTTCTTGCTGCAAACCTGGTTTCTCCAAGAGGCATCAGTAAATAGGTGCTTAAACACAATGGGGTATAGAATCCGGACATCTGTGTGGGCCAGAGTCTGACTGTAAACCACAAAAGGAAATAGGATAACTTTGTGTACTAACTCCAGTATTGCATACATTGCTTTATAAAAACTGATATGTAATCCATAGTAAAAGTAGAAATTAGTTATGTAAAAGCTGGCAAAGACCATACACTGGTTTATTTTTATTTCAACTGAAATTCTCTATGCATTGTTCGTACTGTACATAGTACTACAATATTACAGTTTTTACTTATATCATCCTCATCAAGGTACTAGAAACAGTGTAATGGTTGTAATTTTTAGAAGCTATGAAGCTTATTTGGAATTGTGGTTAGTGACTATATATGCTTATTAGAATTAAAGCCATTCTGTGAAAATAGCAGTATGTATTTGTGTATTTTATCACTATGCCTTCTTGGTACCAACTTTGTGGAAGCATTTTCTTATTATAAAAATGTATTACTGCCCTTATGTTCTGTGGTATGTATGGCTGACATACATGAAATTTTTCTTCATAACAAGGATACCTGACTATTCAATATTCATTATCTATGACAAAAGATTTTTTGTTTAGCTCTTAAAGTTCTGGTTGTCCAAAGTATAGTATTGTTTTCTTTATTGTGATTTCAAATTTAAGATGAATTTATCGAGAGAAGTCATTAAAAGTTCTCTACAGTGTGCTATATATGTTTTCCCTTGATGTTTCATAAGGTTCAGGATGCATTACGAGTTTGTTTTAAAGGATAACATGACGTTGATTATACAGGAGTTCTTTGCAGCAATTAAACGTTTATGCATTGTAAGACATTTTTTAGGATTTATACCTCAAACACTTCTGTTTTCAAGCACTTCTTTTGGAAGGACTTTGTTGGACTATGGTGCAGCGCTTCTAATTATTGCACTGTTTGACGTCAATCTGGTAGGCATTCTATGTGTATGTCTTTGCGGATCTGGGCAGATGGTAACAGCAGACTCAGACTCAAGTAAAATGCCTCCAGTTTTATTCATACGTTTAGTCATTAGCACTATTTGGGCTTGTCTTCTCCTAGGTAGGCAGGAAGAGTGATGGTAGTGTGAATGGATACTGAAGACCACGACTTGTTTTATGCTTATGCTGTGCCTTTGTACTGCTTCAAAAAACATTAACTGATATATATAGTATAGTCCATAATGGACTTATGTTAAGGAGATCATATATAGGCTGCCGACAATCATTCTTGATGTCCAGTATAAAACTATCTTGCTCTGAAACATAATGAACTATTGAAAAAATTACAACTACTTATTTGATTTCAAGAAGAAACCACAAGTATATCAAGACCACCTTGACATCATACAGGTGATTGTTTTCTGTTGGAATGTCTTTGTTAGTTTGCTGATACAGAATAATATCATAGTTGGTTGTGAAGTCTTATTTCAACAGAGCGTATCATAATGCACGATTTGCATCACAAGTAATCCCCATTCAAGTGTTGAACTTAAATATGTTGGAGCTATAAGGGGAATTATGGCTGGATGCCCTTCTTAATACCTCATTATGGGATTGAACCCATGTTAGTTCCTTCCCGACTTAAGTGCTACCATTGAGCTACTGTAGCAGTACTCTGCAAGTCATAATTCCCTTATTCAACTTTTACTTCACCATTCACATACAGCTGGCAGTATGATTCTCGCTAATGATTACACTAACTAGCTTCATGTATTTTATCAGAAACGTAATTGCCTGAACAGTCAACGGTTTCTATGTTTAATACTAATGTACTTGAATTGCCTGATAGGCAAAATACTGGAACAGTCCCTCCTTTTATTTAACTCACCCTGGCTACTTGTTTTAATAGATTCAATATGAGTGGCCAAAGGAAAATTGTCCTACTTTATATACTGCACATACTGGCTTTTTTCTGTAAGAAACTTGAGAGTCTTACCCCTGGAACAGTGCCCCATCGTGTGTACTGCTAATACCAACTACATTCTTTATAGTTATTTTGAGTGTCACACATGGATCAGTATATCGCCTTGTATGCTGATGTTTTCCCTAAATATTTATTGTAACATATCGTTTCTATGGTTCAGTTAAACTTCCTCTAGTATTACTTAAATTTATCCTGGTTCATTTTTAGTTTTGCTTTTGGATACTTTCTTATATTTGGACTATACTATCTCGCCAGAGGGCTGTTAGTAGTACGTATTTTGATGTTGACTTGGAGCATAGTTTATTTTTGTTTGTTTAGCTGAAGATAGGGCAACTTTTCATGGCATATATCTAGGTTTTCATTTTATTCTTTTGGCCTGTCCTTCTCTTATTGTGTATCATTCTCCTATTTCTGCGTAGCCCTTTAACTTCTACTTTTTCTTCTTAAGGTTTCCTTGATGTCTGGACTTGATGAATACAATTTTCTTTGCTCATCCAGGTGACACTCTAAGAAAAATATAAATTATGGAGATTTTTTTTTTATCGTATGACTTCACAGTTTCTTGGTAGGGATTTAAGATTGGCTTTTAAAATCCAGGATAGAGGAAGAGAAAATAAAATATACTTTTGGCTTGCTGCCAAAATTTGGAAATTGTATGTATTGCTTCCAAAGTCAACTAGTTATATTGTTACATAGCCATGAGTTTCAATGTGCTACTTGGCCATTATTTCAATTTTAATTTGCCTTCTAATACACTATTCTCTCAACGATGTAAAACAATAGCCTATGTCATATTAACAGAACATTTAAAATTCAGGGTATGAAGTTTGCCTATATGGGTTTTCACTGCGAATTAATAGAGATATCTAGTTTATGAATTAGTTACACCACATATGTGCCATATGTTAGGACTTTTTTTTTTATTTTTTACATTGATTTAGTGCTTATCACCTTTAGATATATAATAACATTAGTAAAAGGATATTAGTCTATTAGTTTTAGTATAAGTTAATTGTAATAGAACATATAATTATTGAAAGTATAAAACTTTTTCATTATGATTCTTTGCTTACCTATTTGTATATTGAACCTGAGGAAAACTTTCCTATGGTTGCTATTCATATTACTTTTTAGTGAAGATGTGGTTTCACTCAGCCATCCCCTTACAGGAGGGGCTTTAGCCTTTTTTATTTGTATGTGTGCTAGTATTCATGCCTTGTAATAAAGTAGCCCTTTATCCCCAAGGAGCTAAGTGGAACGTTCGAGGTGTGTTTGGTTTCTGGTGAATGTGTATACTTTGACTAGACCACCCCCTTTTCAGGGGAATTGTGGCCATGGTATGCGTAATTATGTGTATCTTTGCCATAGAAAGAGGCTGAGCTAACAGGAGAGGGCTGCTAGTGGAGTTTTAGTTTCAGAGATCTTGACTAGTTTGAGAAGTGTGTTTTTTTTTAAAGCTTTGGAACACATATGCATTCTATTCTTGTACTGAATTCATTATACACTTTGTTTGATCAACGTTTGGTCATTTCCATTATTGTACTCATTTCACATGTTAAATTGACTGGGACTTGGAAGCAATAGTAACCTCTACTGTCCTTTCTACTTTCTTGACATGACAAACGAAATTGCTTACTTTTTAGCCACACAAATGGGTGGGTTCGATATTGGGTTGTTTGGTATGGCAAATTATTCATTCAACAGTTAAACCATAGCTAAACGAGATGGAACAATTTTAAACTTTGTCATTTGTCATTCCTTTCTAACTCATTAGGCAATGTTTTTATGCCTTTTTGACATAGGAAATGCATTTTTTTCCTCCTAGCCCACTTACCCCGTGGATGACCCAAGCAGGGTAGTGGTGGGAGGGGAAATTTTGGCAGCACATTATGTCATCCCTTTATCCCCAAGGAGCTAAGAGAAATGTTCGAAGGATATTAGCTTTTGATGAATGTGTGCTTTGATTCGGCCATCCCTTTACTAGGGGGATGGAGGACATTTATGTGTACATGTTTTTCTACCTAAGGATGGATGGATTCGGTTTTACGTCACGAACTCCCTTTTCTACTAAGGGCTAGGACGGTTGCCTTCTTACGAAGGACTTGTTGTGGCAGATGTATAAGGAAAGTACATAAATACATTAGTTTGAGTATTACAAGTATGTAAGTGAACTGGTACATGAAACGCTGAGAAGAGTGTTCTGCACAAGTGGGACAGTAAAGTATTTAATGAGTATGTGAGGGGGGCCTGCGGTAGCGTAGTGGTTTGCGAACTTGACTCAGGAGGTGACAACCATGTTGGTGCCCACCGCGTAGGGTTAGGAAGGGCATCCAACCACAATAACCCGGCTACCAACCTTTGTCCGCCACCATATGGATCGAGATTAACACTGACAAAAGAAGAAAATGAGTGACCAAGTTGAATGTAAAATATATACAAAAAATGTGACTTAAATGTAATACTGGAATCTCAAATTATGCTTGATATATATGTTACACGATTCCTCTGTTATCTTGTGCTGGTAAATTTTTAAGTGAATTGGAGATTATGAGTTTGTGAAAAGGTGTGTGTGTGTGTGTGTGGGAGTAGTGTATTCTTTGCCATTCTTTTCTAGTCATTAAAAAAGTGGTAAGACTTATAAGAATGAAGTAGAGGTGAATAAGTTGTGAATCTGTGAGGGCAAGTTTTTATGTGTACAAAAGTCATAATCCCCAATTTAAGAATGGTGGCTGAGTAAAAAAATAAAAAGAGAGAGAGAGAGGATTCCCAGTCGTTTCTCTCTGCCCTAATGAGTTAACTTTTACGACACACACGGGAACACAAGTTTGAAAGATGTCTTGAGAGGAGTATTATTTTTCTGCATTCCCAGAAGTTATGATAAGTTTAGCGGTTGTCATCACTGTCTATCACCATGGTAATGGGTGACACATACGGGGAACAGTTATAAGTACTATTGTAAGTATTATGATTATTATTATTATTATCGAATAATGCTTACCTGTTTTTGTCATATTGTTTTCATTTTGTCATATTGCTGTGATGGATCATGTGTTTTACTATAGTTTTTTTTTCTTTATCATTATTGTAATTTTTCCCCTTGTCTGTAAGGATCGTTGTTCTTACTAGCATCTCAGAGACTTCTTTATATATTTGGATTCAGATTTTATGGCCGGATGGCCTTTTAGACACAGACTTCTCCATTTATCTTGGTTTGGGACCGGCACCGAGTTAAGTTGGCTTACCCCCCGCCCCCGTGGTTTGATTTCATTTAAAGATATAAATATAAATACTATTTATTGCATCTTAAAGGACAGAATGAAATAAATTTTCAGATAATATTTATTCACAATATATTAAGTTTTTAAAAGTTTTTTTTTTAAATTTATTTCCCAAAGGCTGCTAAGTTACAAACATATAAAAGATTTTTCTTTTAACATTTAAACATTAATATCAGAAATAATTTACATTACATAATTTCTCTTAGAATATGAAGGTAAGGTTTTTTTTTTTTTTAAAGAAAAACAAACATCATATTTTATATACATTCTGTATGATTTTTTTTTTCAGTTTCGTTAATATGCAACATAAAAAAAAAAGAAGACAAAAATAATCCAAGTAACTATATACAGTTAGAGGTAGCGTGGTTTTGAACAACAGAAATAGTATCAAGTATAGAATGCGACTCCCGTATATTGTTAGGCAGGTTAAGTTAGTATATTTTAGATTTGGCATTAACCTAATCTGGCCAAACTTAACCTAACCTAGCACTTTACAGGGTTATGTAAAGTCCAGGGAATCATCTTGATTTGGTCCCAGAAATACTGGCCTAAAAATATCGTGAATTTAGACATTTTCTAAATTACATTTGTGTTTTCTTTTGTCATCGTATTTCCTTGTTTTCTTTGTCTTTTCTTTTCTTTTCTCACAATTACAGACTTTTATATTTTCTTGTCACAAATTAAATTTCCTTTCTTTTATATTTGTTTCTTTGTTTGTGATGAAAAGACGTTTGGCGGCCTTTTTTTTTTTTTTTTTTTTTTGCACATTTCTCGTTAATTTATTTTGCCCCGAGACGATGGCCAGTGGTCAGAGTTCTCGAGAACAGACTGACCCTCGATCGAGCCACCGTGGAACGTTAGGAAGGACATTCAGCCTTAATTCCCCATCTACACTCTGACTGTGTCCGCCCCCGTATTGGGGGACTAAGTGATTTTTAAAGTAGGAGAACAAAATAATCCATAAAAATATATGTCACACTGGTCAAATATTTATCATATTGTTTTTCATATTCTTACTTTTCCTCACAATCGCAAGTTCATTAAAGCGGGATAAAGAAGAAGAAAAAAAATAATGATGTTATTAGAGTATCTCCACCGATAATGATCAGCGCTCAGGACTAAAGTTCGACTCGCATTCTTCGAACCAAATAAATATAATTTGGCATCTCTATTTCTGTAATATAAATATAATATATATATATATATATATTATTATATATATATATATATATATATATATATATATATATATATATATATATATATATATATATATATATATATATATATATATATATATATATTATTTTCATGAGAATAAAGAGATAATAAGCGAGTATGTTGTACTTGCAATATTGAGTGACCCCTGATCTTAATATAGAAAAAACCTAGATGCGAAGAACTGCATTATCGTTAAAAAAGAACTATAGGTCTGCTTAGTTATTTTTTTCATTAGTTTTCTTTTATACATGTTTTATTTTTTATTTTTCGTATATCCTCTAAGTAGTAGGCTTCATAAAACAAATATCGATATTTTCTGACCTATTTGAACTTTTTTGTCTACATTCCAAGAATAATAATTTAATTTGGAATCTTCACTTGACTTGTCAGTTAAGGTTTACTTTTTTTTTTTTTTACATTGCTCGAGAAATCTTACTGTTTGTCATTAGTCATTATAAAGTCTATATCTGTTTCATATAATACCGAATCTACTTTAAAATGTGGTTACAAAATGGCACCGTAACTTATAAAGACTAATTTTCTTCTTTTATCCCTAAAAGTTTGTCACTAAAGTTGACGAGAACAATATTAGTTGTCTTAATATCCAATTTTCTACTTGATTATATCAGGGAAATCTCAACTTTGACAATCTTGATGTTAATTAACTTTGAGCAGAGCCGCAAAGAGCCATGGCAACTCATGTACTTTTTTCTTCTTTCGTAATTATGTATTAGGTGATCACATAATTACTTTGGTATATATAAATAGATATTTATATATCAGGAGACCCTTCATCTCCAAGGAGAAATAAGGAGTGACTGTGGTGAATTTGTGCTTTGACTCCGCCATCCCTCCTACAAGGAGAAGATACTGCTGTTGTGTATGTGTATGTATGTATTGTATTTCAAACAACTGCCAGTTCATTCAGGTAGACAAAATGTAAAATCCAGAGCGAAGCAGAAAATAGCCGAAAATAGTTTACAATTCTTATAAATAGCCATACTTGGAGAGTTGATGGGTAATTCAAGGGGGGTTTAGGTGAATCGACCCGATCCACCCACTCAAAAGCCGATCTCAGTCAGAGGTAAATACCACACCTCGGCTTTGTGGTCACTGATTTCGATCTGGTGGAGAGAGAGACAGAATATCTTGTTTTCCTTTGCCTTTTTTTTCCCTTGATGTTCTCCCTTGAGGGTGAGCGGACCTTCCCCTGTGGCCCGCAGGTGGAGTAAGATTTTGTTGATTGTAGGTGGTTATACTGTATTTCCTTTGCCGTTTCCATGGCAAGCCGTTTTAATAGCTCATGTATCTGTGATTTCCATTTACTGGTGGAGAGAGAGAGAGAATCTTGTTTTAATTTGTCGTTTCCATGGCAAGTCGTCTTAATAGCTCACGTAGCTGTGATATCCATCTACTGGTGAAGGGATAGAGAGAACCTTGTTTTCCTTTGTCGTTTCCATGGCAAGTCGTTTTAGTAGCTCATGGAGCTGTGATTTCCATCAACTGGTGAAGAGAGAGAGAGAGAACCTTGTGTTCCTTTGTCGTTTCCAGGCAAGTCGTTTTTAGCTCATGTAGCTGTGATTTCCATCAACTGGTGAAGAGAGAGAGAGAATCTTGTTTTAATTTGTCGTTTCCATGGCAAGTCGTTTTAGTAGCTCATGTAGCTGTGATTTCCATCTACTGGTGAGGAGAGAGAGAGAGAGAACCTTGTTTTCCTTTGTTGTTTCCATGGCAAGTCGTTTTTAGCTCATGTAGCTGTGATTTCCATCTCCTGGTGAAGAGAGAGAGAGAGAACCTTGTTTTCCTTTGTCGTTTCCATGGCAATTCGTTCGTTTTAGTAGGCCATGTAGCTGTAATTTCCATCTCTTCTTAATTCTATGTCTTATGGTTGAAGTATTCCAGTCTGACTGCCTCTATTCACAGTTAACGAAATGTTTTTGCGGGTTATCAAGTTTTGTATCGCAAAGCTAGTCTTTTAGGCTTTAAAAGTTCCCATAGACTATTCCATACCTCTCTTAGTATCACTGAAAAAAGAAGAAAACGTTTTTAGCGCCATTGAGCAAATGTAGTCATGAAAAATAAAAAAAAATTCCGAAAGTGATATTTACTACTACTACTCCCACTATGACTAATAGTAATAATAATAATAATAATAATAATAATAATAATAATAATAATAATAATAATAATAAAAATAATAATATATGGTAAATCGGTCTTAGGTTATGATTAAATATCAATCTGAAAGGAAGAATATATATATATATATATATATATATATATATATATATATATATATATATATATATATATATATATATATATAAACTGTTAGCATACAGCACTAAACAGTAAGGAAGCCCATCAGTGAAACAAAACTTATAAAACAATGCTGTATTTCGGATCCTAACTGGATCCCTCTTCAAGTTTTGTTTCACTGATGGGCTTCTTTACTATATATATATATATATATATATATATATATATATATATATATATATATATATATATATATATATATATATATATATATATATATTGGGCTAATGGTTTAATGAACAGACTCAGAAAAAAAAATAGCTTCTTTAATGTTTCCCATCAGGCCTAAGCAGTTGCTATATAGACAGAAAGTACTTGAATATACCCAAATATTAGATGGAAAAAAATCCTTAATTGATAAGAATCATTTAGGCAAGATGAAGTAATTAGTATGTATTGAGGTAAAAAGAGTGGAGAGGGAATTGTTGTCAGCAGTGAGATGAGATTTCTTGGACAGTTGATGAAAGGGAATGAGAGAGAGGCTGAGGTTTTGGCTGGAATGGTGGGGAGCAAAAGGGAGACAAAGAAATATATGGATGGTGTGACGAGTGTGGCGGAAGGACAATTTAAACCTGCAGAGTTGTATCCGTTAACAAGAGACAGGATCAGGTTGATGAATTTAGGCTATGCTTGGAAGGACACTCGGGAAAAATACTGGAAGAACCACAAATAGAGAAATAGAGTAGAGCTATTGTGTGATTAGTTCCTACGTTATCTTCCTACGATTTGGAAATGTCTGGATTGGATCTGAACAAGACATTTCCAAGTGTTTATTAGACTTCCGATGAGGTGTTTATATAACACAAAAGGATGATATGCATAGATTAGCATGGCAATAGGTATAGGTGGGAGTTGGAAAATAGATTAAGCATTTAGAGATCTGAGTTTTTTTTTTTTTTTTTTTAGACAGTCGAGTATTCAAGTAGAGCAAGTACATATGCAGATAAGAAAAAAAAATCTAGATGCAGATCGTCTTGCAAGAAGAGGTCTAGAGGGGAAAATATTAAAATAATGAGTGAATATGAAAGGAATTATCTTAAAAAAACAAAATAATGAGAGCCTGTATGTGTGTGTAATTACCTAATTTTAATTAATTAATTGTGCTTACGGGAAAGAGCCCCTCTGTGTGTGTGTGCGCGCGTGTGTGTGAGCATGTGATAATACAAACCCAGAGAACAGGAGTGTGGGTAACCTTTCCCGGAGTCGTGACATTTTGCTTGGCTGAATGAACTTCTGTCAGAGATGAGTTCGTCATCGTCATCTTGATGGCTGACGTGGTCTTTTGCAATAATAAACACGTGGAATATTGTGTGGGGTTCAAATGCGCAGGTACTATTGATTCTATAACATGTGGGTAAAGGATGCTTTTTAAGTCGTGTTTAATCTTTTGTTTTTCTTAATGTTTATGTTTTTCCCTTAAGGAACAGACATTGAGAAAGGAGGCTTTTGCTTATGTATAGGCCGATAGCCTATCCAACCAACCAATCTTTTCATATATATATATATATATATATATATATATATATATATATATATATATATATATATATATATATATATATATATATATATATATATATATATATATGAAAAGAATGGTTGGTTCATTGATGAGCGCGCTAAGGCTATCGGCCTATACATGAGCAAAAACATCCTTTCGCAATGTCTGCTCCATAAGAGAAAAACATAAATATTAAGAAAAACTGATACTGTTCTACCATTGACTTCACCCATCTCATTTTGTAATACTGAGCTTAATTATTGTATTATAGTTTATTTTTGCTGACTTGCACTCTCATTCATATATAAATTATTCTCCTTCCTAGTTTAAGTAGCTGTATGAAAGAAAGTTCTGTATGAATAAACTTTGTGAATAAGCTTTTCATTGATATATCATTTATTTTCATTTTACTCGGAATGTATCTTTAACTTGCGCTATTTAATGCAGTTTTAAGTTTTTCGATTACTGTTAATTTTTTTCTTAGCTGTTATTAAATGAATTGTCTGTGTGTGTGTTTGTGTATGATGACTGAAAGATGTTTTAAATCAAAGAAAATAAAAATGAAGTAAATAAATGATGAGTTGTGTTCATACTTTAACATATTCCTGCAGAAAAATTAGAAAATTCCTCACTTGTTTTAATGATTAGAATGTCAAATTTTTCAGGAGTAAATGTCCCTACAGTTCACGTTCTGACATTTCGCTTTGGTCTTCCTCGTATTAAAAATCACCATTAATTATTCATTTCCTTGACTGTATTGAAAGAAGAAGAAAATGCGATTTTCTCTATTACTGAAGAAGGAGACTACAAATCCACACTACTACTACTACTACTACTACTACTACTACTACTACAATTATTAATATAATTAGTAATAGAGATTTCTCCTAATGCAGAAAGAAAGGGTCTATATATATTTCCTCAATGTGAGAAAGAGAGTACTATACATGTAAATATAAAACTACACGAACATAAAAATTGCAGTAATATAATTCGATAATTTTAACCTACTCATATGGCAAGCGCTGTGAGATCAAGCCGAAGGTTTGATGGGGGAGTTTGTCATTTCTAAACGCTCGCCATCAGCGCCTGAAAAAAATAATGAATGAATTAATTAATTAATTAATAATAATAATAATAATAATAATAATGGAAAAAGAAACCCGCTATAGAGTAGATGAGTACACTAATTAAATGCACAGTATCAAGCTTGCGCTTTCCACTGAATGGATTTTCAGTATACCGATTATGTATTCTCCCGTTGAGAAGCTCTCCTCGTACTACAGGGGAAGAACTTTACAACAGGAGAGTATACCGGAATCTTTAAAATTGTTTCAGAGGAAAGGGCAAGCTTAATACTGTGAAATTAATCAGTAAACACATCTACTCTACTGCGGGTTTCTTTTTCAATTAATAATAATAATAATAATAATGTATTGCATTTTAACTTATATCGTAAAGCAAGTGATAATGTCAATACAATAGAATGAAGTTTTTAAAATAGCACTGTGTTAAATGGAAAAAAAAATAGTGCTTAACTTTAAATTTTTGCTTATATTCTGAAAGCATTACTGTGTAAGTATGTCATTATTCATAATTTTGTTTTATATCAGAGTGTATTTACTTACTGTTCCAGTCGCTGGTTGTGAGTGGCACTGGTGGCTGAGGTGCAAAACGAACGGGACCCCGAGATGTAGGGTTCCGTAATTGGTTTTGAAGGACAGGATTTCTTGGGGGTATATGTGGTCTGTAAGCATGATTTGGAATGCTTTGAGGATAATGATGAGGCACATTTGGACGATATGGTGGTCTGTATGCTGGTTGAGCAGGATGTGGGGGAGGATGATGATTGTTTGGGTGATAGTAACTCAAGGCATAGGGTTGAGGATAAGCACTTCGTTGATACTGCACCGAATTGTGGACTTGTGGAGGATGCTGAGGGTCGGTTGGATAATGCGATGGTATGTGGGAATTGTGAGAAGCACTTGTTGGTTGCTGTTGAGTCATTTGAGAATTATATCCCTGCTGTGAATACTGAAGCACAGAGAGAGGAATGTGCTGTGAATGTACTTCGTTTGGAGGGGACCGAACATAAGCCCCTGGAGGATATACTGCATGTACTTGATGTGGATGATTGTTGGTGGAGGAAGTCCCTTGGTGAGTCTGCTCTTTAGGAGTTAACTGCTGTGTTGGATACTGCTGAGGATTTGCTTGCGATATATGAGTGTTAGTTAGAGGCTCTTGAGCTTTTGAGGAGAAGACCTCATCTTCAATATATTCTGGAGAAACTGTAGTCTCACTCTGGGATGAAGAGACAGAGACTTGTCTTGTATAAACAGGCATTGGATGGTATGATGCCCAAGTCTCAGGATAATGACTCGAATGACTGGCAGGAAGGCGATGAGGTACAGGTGTGTGACCAGAAGCCACAGGCATTGGTAGGTGAGGTGATGAAGGTGGATGGCTTGGTGGATGTACTATTGAGTGGCGAGGAGGCATTGCATGATAACTAACAGGTACAGGATGATGAGCAGATGGAGAAGATTGACTTGAAGGATATGGAGATACTGGAGACTGGGAACTGGCTGAGAGGCGATGGTGTGGAGATAACACAGGATGATTTGGAGAATGTGGAACAGGGCCATGGGGTGATAAATTAGGATGCCGAGGCAACATTGAAGAATGAGCAGAAGGTGAAATAGGATGCTTTGGAGACAATGCCTGGTGTGGGGTGATAGAATGATGGGGAACTGGTGCTGAATGACCCGAAGGTGGAGGATTTTGTGGGGAAACTGGAGTTATATTGGTGACAGCATTGGGTTTATAGGTTTCATTTAAGGGTGAGGCAACGTGGTGATGCTGAGGAGGTACTGAAGATACAACAGACGGTAAAGGTAATGGATGAGATGGTAAACCATGGTGATGCTGAGGAGGTACTGAAGATGTAGCAGAAGGCTGTATATCAGGTAATGGTTGAGATGGTAAACCCTGAGAAGGAGCGGGTAGTGGCTTATGACTTGGAGATGAAGGCAGCAGAGGAGGAGGGCGAGGTGGAGGAGGTTGAGGACTTGGATTTGGGGTTGAAAAAGCTCTGGGCACATCGTTCATTATTTGCTTTGAATTACCGATGATGCTGTCCACACCTGCTGTAAATAACATTGCTGTTATTCATATATATATATATATATATATATATATATATATATATATATATATATATATATATATATATATATATAAAATTAAATGGGTGTTGTAATTCTAAACTTTATCAAAGTTAATCTAGTCAGTATTGACATTAATTGTTAATGAGATACTATAACAGAATGATAGCTTTTGACAGTGAATATATTTACATTGACATACCATTATTTGTGACTTTGATTAGTTCATCCAGTATTTCCTCTGGTGTACATTTATCCCATCCCCAATCCTCTATCAGATTGGGAGGCATACAGAGCTTCACTAAGATTTGAAAATCTTTTCTGAGTCTTTGTCTAGGATTCGGATCGTCTGAAGGATTAGCTCCACGACGTTTTACCAAAGAAGGCAACAGTTCATCTACAGGACAAGTGAGATCTTGCAACTTTGTAGCTTCTGGTACAGAAATAAGATCATTCAGTACTAGGTTTAGGCGAGCAATGAAAGCACTATCCTGCTCGTCTTTTTCCTTGGCTAATTCAGGTTCTTTTATTTCCATTTGTGTAGGTGAATTGTTTCCTGGTGTCTGAGATTCTACGTTAACTCTGTAACTTCTGGATTGTAGAGTTGCAGCGGGTAAAGAGGCAGGCCTCTTGGTTGATGTCTGCGAACAATAAGGAGATAATGTTGGTGGCTCAGAAGCTGATCTGTTTTGGCATTGGTATGAGGAACTATGAAGGCAGTGAAGCTGTCCTGGTCCAATAGGTCTTGTAGCAGTATGAGAATATGATTTACTTAAAAGTAAACTCTCTTTTATACAAGAGCCCTTACTTCTCGGTTTTGAACGATCAGATATATCTGAACTCGTTTCCTTTTTTTCTTTTGAAAATTCTTGTGTTGCTAGAGGTATAGTTTTATCTTCTGAAGATAAGGAGCTTTGTCCCTTTTCATGTTTTTTTGATGGAGAGGACTCCTGCTTATCAAGCCATCGCTTTTTGAAGGATCTTCTTGGTATTTTATTCATCAAGTCGTTCTTTTTATTTGAATCATCTTCTTCTGTTGGCAAAACCGTGTCGTCATTGTGTATTTTGGAGCTTCTGGTCTTATTCAATTGGTCTGCTTCAGAGCATGTAGGATCTGCTGTATGTTTTGTGCTGTGGGAGGATTCTGATTGGGAGACCGAGTTTCTTTGTCGAAGAGGACCTTGAGTAACACTTGGTTTTGGTGAGCTTGTGTCTTGAGGTAAAGCATGTATTCTCTTTCTTACATTTTCAGCCATAATCTTTTTCTTATCCTGAGAAAGTGTGCCAAGCGGTATAAGCTCCACACAAGGTGGTGGGGGTTCTCTAGGTCTTCTTGATTTTATGCGGTGCTGAAATTTGTCAATACTTACTGCTGATTCTGTTATTTCCTTCCCCTTTTCGTCAATTTGCTGTTGCTCATTGTTCCCATATGAATGATTAGAGGATTGGGATTTATCTCTTTCTGGCCTGTCTCGAGATTTTGAATCTATGGATGATTCTTTTACATGCAAAAGATTTTGTCTTTCTTGAGGCTCAGGCAATTCAAATGGATTTCGACAAGATAATTCTTGTGGGCTGGTTGCTGGAAGAGGACACCTTGGGGGTGGATGAATACTGGGTGATTCTCTAGGTATATGCCTTTCACTTGCACCGTGTTGTATTAATCTACAGTCATCAGGAAGAGGCTGAGAGCTACCAACAAGTGGTTTTGGTTGTATTGGAATAGGCCCTGGTCTTTGATATGAATGATGGATACTATTTGGTGATAGTTGTTCAGGTGGATAATGCACAGGATTAGATAGGTCATGTGGTGATGGCCTCCTGTATGATATTTCCTGATGCCTAGGATTTGATGGACGTATATCAGAATTTGCGGGTGAAGTAGGAGGTTCTCTTCTAGTGTCATGAGGCAAAGGTACTGCCTGAGGGTGATTTGCCATTTGGATTATAGGTCGAGGAAATCTCTGGGGATCATATGGATAGCCCGGTGGACTGTGCTGTATTAGAGTAGGTCTTTCATGTGGTACAGTTGGTGGCAATGGTCTTAGTACAGATGGTCGATGTGATGGTGGAATCGATCCAGGAGGAAATGAATACGGATGTCTTCCTCGAAAATGATGTACAGCATAGTAACGATGACTTTCTCCAGGAGAAACTGGTACTCGATGATGCACAGCATATTGTGGATTGTAAGGAGGTCGCACCTCCATGCCGTATGTACCGTTGCTAGGTGGACGGAATGCTGGATGAATCTGGCGACTGATTATTACTTCTTCTGGATGTCTTAATCTTGGTGGAAAAGGAACACCTGGAGGTGGTGGCCTTACTCCCCTTACATATGAGTAATTTTCAGGTAACCTGTGGGGAGCACCGTTACTTTCAGCTTGAAGTGGTGGAAATGGCTCTTCAACTACACTTTCAGCAAAATCACTGTCAATACCCACCACAAAGCATGCTTGAGCTAGTATATCATCTGGGTCATTTAGTATGTCATTTTCTTGATGGCCAGCTTCCTGCGCATCATCAAGAGTCTCAGTCGCTTCCAAAAGTCTTCTTTTTTTTGGCACAGGTTCGTTGTCTTTTCTCGTATTTTGTGCAGTAGTTGCTTCTGTATTAGCTGCAGTCTTTTCCTGAGGAGAAGGAGAAGCTTCAGCATTGGCCATGGCCAGTGAGGGTGACATGGAGGATATCGGTTCAGCAGGAGCTTCTTGGTTGTCAGACGTACTCTTAGTTTGGGCTCCCAGCTCTGCCTTTGCAGCTAACTGGATATTATTTCTTGGATCGTCAGTCTGATCAGGGTTGGCTAACAATTCCCTTGTGTCACGCAATTTGAGACCTGAAGAGCTCATACCGCAGTTGATCACCCTGTGGAGAAATATGCTATGAATAGGTAGACTATAGATCATCTAAACAAATTATGACCAAAGTTGGAAGTATTTTTATGATTTGATACAATTACATATACTTTATTATGTATATAAGGTTTTAATATGTATGTATGCCTAACCCAGTCTTAATTTTAATAACACACTTCTGCAAAGATATAATATATTAATAATAATAATAATAATAATAATAATAATAATAATAATATATGATATGCCAAACTAAAATTTTCATATAATAAGCTTAGTACTCCTCGTGGCTAAGAAATATGCAGGTTCAAAAATATTTTCAGTTCACATACATAGATCATCGGAGTAGTCTCCGGGGCAAAATGGTAGCGTCCGCGACTCTGAGGCGGCAGGTCGAGGGTTCGCGCCCCGTCACGGACTGAGGTTAGTAAGGGCATACACTCAGGGTAACGATTACATCTGCCAAAACAAGTCCGCATGAAGGCAACCGTCCTAGCCCATAGTAGAAAAGGGAGTTCGTGACGTAAAACCGAAACCATACATAGATCATCGGAGGGTCAGTTGCAGTACTGACTAAAATATGAAATATAGGGAGATAGACTGATAAATATAGAGCCCTGGAAGAAAGAGAAGAATGATGGAGAAAAATAAAGACTAAAAATTATAAAAGGCGGGTAAAATTCATAGATGGGTTAACAGATGATTAAATTATCTGATGTTTACGGTGTCTAGAGGCAATCAAGACGCTTCCTTGAACCAATGCCATTACGGATATTGTGCACTAACACAATGTAATATTTTCTCGCCGACTTTGTTTGAAGTTTGGGCGTGTGTACACAAAGTAGACCAATTTTTTTTCTATTGATTCTCATTTATAGTGTTCTCTTCATATATATATATATATATATATATATATATATATATATATATATATATATATATATATATATTTATATATATATATATATATATATATATATATATATATATATATATATATATATATATATAATTTTTTTTATAATAATTAATTTACATCATATTGATAAAACTTTACAAAGATGCAAAATATCCTTTCTGTTTGATTTTGTCGGGTCAAATATTAAATTCCGTATTCAACTATACCTTCACATCTGACAAGTCATTACACTCTCCATCTCTGTTTCTCTTTATGTATTCTTCGTGCCCAGGCCCGATGAGGGCTGTTATATTTTATGGTGTCACAGTCATAAAACAAAAATGTGTCAAAATAGGTTAAATGATTTTACGTGTTTTGATGTGTTCGAATATGAATATATATAGGCTATGTATCATTGCTTACCATTAGTTCAAGACTCATTTTTTGCTCTTATTATTAATCAGAGTAATCTCTCCTATTGCTTATAGTCGCGTTTCTGTTGTAGTTACCAGTTCGGTTACCCCCCCTCTCTCTCTCTCTCTCTCTCTCTCTCTCCTCTCTCTCTCTCTCTCTCTCTCTCTCTCTCTCTCTCTACGGCTTTTTCATTATTTAAGTATTCCAAATTTCTTTACCTCCAGCTGTCGGGATTCGAACTTGGGACCTTGCAGAATAGGAATTTACATCTTCTTCTTCTTCTTATTATTATTATTATTATTATTATTATTATTATTATTATTATTATTATTATTCTCTGTGTTTATACATCCTAGTCTCCAATTTATCGTTTTGTCATCTATTGACTACACACCACCATTACTCAACATCTTCATCCAAAGACTTTTTCAATTCTTCCAGACATTGCTACTTGAATATTGCTATTCATGCCAGTAATCGCTCTGTCACACAATACAGACATCAATCAATTAAAACCTTTTAGTGTTAACAGGTGCCATATTCGCTAATTTATTACAAATGGCTTTATTTTGCTATTATCGTTTAAAAATATACTGATCGGACCGTTACTTGTGAAATTGTGAAAGACAAGTGACCCCTTTATGTGGTTTTGTGTGTGTATGTATGTATGTATGTGGTTGTTATTTGAATTATTTCGACAGTACAATGGCACAATGTTTTGCGGGAGCGTTTAATAAATTTTATTTTCGTAAAAACTTAAATATTTCCCCAAGTGAAGAGATTTGTTCCTACATCCCTTAATATAAAAATAAATAGGTCAGTAAATGAATATTTTAAAATCAAAATATGAAAATTAATAAATGTAAAATTAAAAACAAAATTCCCTTTAGTAGATAAATTCTGAATACAGAGCAGAGAACTGAAGTTTTTCTTGCGAAATTGATACGTGTGTGTGTGTGTGTGTGTGTGTGTGTGTGTGTAGAGAGAGAGAGAGAGAGAGAGAGAGAGAGAGAGAGAGAGAGAGAGAGAGAGAGAGAGAGAGATTACCTAATTGTGTTTACGGGAAAGAGCCCAAAGCTCGTATCTTCCCATCTCCTGATCAGTTCCATTTTGTACTTAGTGATACTTATCATACCGGTCCTTAAAACTATGGATTGAGATAGCATTAACTACATCCTCGCTTAGTGAATTCCAATTATCAACTACTCTTAAACTGAAAAAGTATTTCCTTACATCCTTATATGTGTGTGTGTGTGTGTGTGTGCACGCATGTATGCACAACTGCACATGCACACGTCTCAGCAAATTCTCACAACCAATAGCCATTGATCCAACTTAACAATACCTGCCAGTAGACATGTTTCGTACTTATTAATAACACTTGTCCAAAAAAAAAAAAAAAACAATGCCCCCTGTGATAATAAAAGAAAACGTACTACACAGGTACGTTCACGCAGCACACTTACACGCATACGTACACATATCCTTTTTTATTTTATTTTGTTTTTTGTACTATGCTATTGAGGTTAATCATCAATTATGTATAGACTTCATACCAACAGTACGAGTAACGTTGGTCCGACAACTCGTCCGAATTCGGCAGTTCGATTTTGAACTCCTCAGTTGTATGGAGCTGACATGCGTTGCCTTATAGTAGAAGGATACACTCTCTCTCTCATATATATATATATATATATATATATATATATATATATTATATATATATATATATATATATATATATATATATATATATATATATATACTTGAAGTGTTAACCATTAAAACATAAAACAAGATTTCAACAAGATAAGCAGGAATTTTTTCAGAACAAAATAATATTTCTCTTGCTTTGGAAATTATTAAATACTCTATCAAAAACATCATCGTGAACTCCTGGGACCTAGTGGCTTGGACCCAATTTCTTAAAACAGTGTAAACTAGGATACCATATTGTTAGCTAGACACACACAAATGGATTTCATAAACGCATCTGACGCGGTTCTGTGTATGGCTACGATCCCATGGGGGAATCCTAGCCATACACAGAACCGCGTCAGATGCGTTTATGAAATCCATTTGTGTGTCTTGCTAACTAACAATATGGTATCCTAGGTTTACACTGTTTAAGAAATCGGGTCTTGATATAGTTGTATATACCGTACTTATAGTTTTTTTTTCTTTCGTGTAAGACAGACCTTTTTTATTTATATTTCCTTACATTTAGTATTTTTCTCTACATTATCTGAATACTTCCACTAATATGGCTTTCAGAAGTATACCATTTTTATGGTGTCATTCCTCAGGATAGTTAAGGTGCGTCCACACCGGCAGCAAAACATAACAACAAAATTAACAACATTAGACGCATGTTGCCGGTGTGGACGCACTTCAAAGGTGCGTCCACTCAGGCAACATGCAGTCAGAAACAAATTGTAAACATTGACCTAAACATCGCAGTCGACATCTACAGACACCAGTAGTACCAACATATCACTTACAGCGGCATACCAACATATCGACACCATCGTATCAGTAGCAACACAAACATTATTGAGTTCAATGTTGTCAATTGGGTTGTTGATATGTTTTGTTGCCGGTGTGGACGCACCTTTATACGGTCACTCTTTTAATGTTCTACATTTATAGGGGCCTCGTATGATCAATAATATTCATAAAGTAACAAAAGACTTCTGAAATACGAAGTCATTCTACTTGGATTTTCAATTGACATACAAGGTAAAAATGAAAGAAGTCCCAACATATATCCGAACGACAGTTCCATTGTTTTGTCCGTCAGGTTGGCAAAGATGGTGAAATCTAACTTGTGTTTATTTACGGTTTGGTATTGTTTTTTCTCCATTGATTTAGGAAATAATGATAGCTATGGCTTTCTATAATGAAGTCAGTAAGTAGGCTTTCTGCTGTTTGTGACAGTAATTCCATATGAATTGGAAATCAATATGAAAATATGTTTACAGGATTGTATTAACTGCCGTATACCAACCAGTACTTCGTCCCACTAAATTATTATTCTCCATAAGCTAAATCTCTGACAGGCTGGTGAGTAATGCTACTATTCTTCCACTCCTCTGTTATTATTATTTTTTTTTTAATTCTCCTTCTTTTCCTCCACGTTCATTTTTCCATTGTTACCACTTTTTTTTCTCTCTCTCTAGTCGAAAGCGGCTCCGAGGACCTTTAGATGTATAAACTCTTGATTATCTTTTCAAGGTTTATCTCTGGTACTTAGAAGGAGATTCTACTACCATCTGTGATAATTACATTAGAGACTATTGTATACACTATCTCTCAATTCATAAATGATATGCAAAATTGTATGCTTCGTCCATATAGGCGAGGAATTTGATTAATGCGAAATGATTGACCTAAAAATATAAATGAAAAAAGGAAAATTAAATTGTTGCATAGGGAGGAATGTAAATATATTTCTTGTCTCGGAAATATAATGACTACTTACGGACCTTACTAAACCACTAATTTACTAATAAAGTACGTAAGTAATTTGCCAGTTACTTGAATGATAGCGTAAAGAAATAAATTCTAATAAATCAAATGAATTAATTATTTATTGGGCCATTAATGGCGATTTTCTGTACATGACTCACATACCATTCCGATATACTTTATGAATCGTGTCCAAGGAACAAAATTATAGTCATACGTATTTGAGTTATTTTCTGATG
>JAXCGZ010012120.1:32500-40553 GCA_037179515.1 Halocaridina rubra
TGATTAACTCCACATTCTGATATTCTACAGTCACTATTTTTCTTTTTGCTTTGCTTGCTTGATTGCTTGATTTATAAATGACTCCATGGACAAAAGTCTATGTAATTGTCATTCATAATTATTTCGTATAATCCAAACAATGATTTAACTTCAAAGAATGCTGAATAAATATTGCAACGTGAATGTTTGAGTTACGGAAAGAGTGACTGCATGCACATGTCCCCACGTGCATTTTTTTATTATTTATGACTGTGACACCAAGACAGGCCCCCCCCCCAAAAAAAAAAAATCCATATCAGGCTTGGGCACAAGAAAACATAAAAGAGAAACAGAGATGGGGAGTGTTGTGACTTGTCAGATGTGAAGGGATAGTAAGAGTTTTTTTTTATTAGTCAAATAGCTATACATGTGTACATGGCACTCCCAGTGACCATGTGCGCATGTCCCCATGTACAGTTATTTGATCAATTAAAATAATTGTGTGCATGTTATTGACTTAATAAAAACTGCATTAAAAATTCATAGAAATTTGCGCGTTTGATATTCAAAGTTCCATTTGTAATATTTTTGTCTACATTTAGGTAAAATTTGTTTTCGATATAACGAAGTTTACAGCCTAAGTACTAGCTTTTTATGTCTAATTTTCCTTTTTCATAAACACAAAACAAAGCTAAACACGTGGCCTTATTTTGCAAACAATTTATCATTGCAAACAGAGACAGTATCGTGATAGGTTGTTTATTTATCATTTATATGGATATTTATTTATTTACATATATAGCTATATTTTTTGTTGTTTAATATATCTCAGTGGCTAATTATCAACTCTGTTACCCAGTCGAGTCGACTATAGTTGGATTT
Organism: Halocaridina rubra; assembly: GCA_037179515.1. Classification (NCBI taxonomy): domain Eukaryota; kingdom Metazoa; phylum Arthropoda; class Malacostraca; order Decapoda; family Atyidae; genus Halocaridina; species Halocaridina rubra. Next base: position 33,362 of record JAXCGZ010012120.1, read on the forward strand.
TCGCATGGATACCTAATCAGAATTAATGAAACACTTTTTTTGAGTTTTGTTTTGACATTGAGGCGTGTGTTGTGTAAACAACATTAGAAAAAATAAAATGGGGGGGTGATACAGGAATGCGGAGTCTCACAGCAGCCTATAGATTATTTCGGATTAATTAGTTCACCCATTTGTTTCTATTATGCTGTTTGTCAGTCACACCTAATTCATTCAACCAATCCAAACCCTTCATCTTAATAATAATAATAATAATAATAATAATAATAATAATAATAATAATAATAATAATATTTGCAGCTATTACAATATCGAGGTGGGAGACGAAAGCTGTGACTCCCACTAATAAGTGGGCTTACCTGGCTATTTCCAGTATGTGATTTTTGCTGTTAACTAATTACTTTCATGCAACCCATCCAAGCCGTTCATCTTACGGAAAAAAAACCATTTAGATGGAATAAAAATCTCAGAAGGGACGTCTGCCTTTGCCCAACGCCATGTTCAAAAACAAGAATGGGGAAAAGAATGGAGCAAGGGTGTGCGATTTTTGGGTATGACGTCAATTTAAGTGCTTTCGTAGATGGCTTTTGGCAAAACTAAGGAAAACAAATTAAAAAAAAAATCTTTTGAAAACCCGCCATATAGCAGTACAGCAGACAGTCAACATCGAGGTTTAGGACAATATAATACTAGGCTATACTTAGTCTATTTCTCACTATGATCTGGTTTTATGTCATGAACTCCCTTTCCTAGAAGGAGCTAAGATGATGCCTCCTTTCGAAGGACTTTGGTGTTGGCAGAGTGTGATTGTTACCCCGAGTGAATGCCCTCTAACCCCAGACCGTGGCGGGACTCGAACCAACGAGCTGACGAATCAAAGTCGCGCACTCTACCACCCGGCCACGGCTTCTATTTCTCCCTAATAAGCGTTGAAATATAATTAGCCATACTGGCAACCTATTCGAACTGGTATGGTGAGGTTGGTCTTTCAACTAAAAAGAAATTAGTGATAGTAGTAGTAGTAGCAGCAGTATTAATTGCAGTAGTAGTAGTAGAATTAGTACTGGCCTGCAGCAAGCTACAACAGACATATTCATCACGCACACTTATTAATATAAAATATCAGCTGAATAATAGATAATGTAAAGATTGGTTTTCGGTCAAATATACAGCCGTGTCTCGCATGGATGGTCTTGGATGGGAGGGTACAATAGGGTTGAGGGGCTGAGGGAGGTGGTACATGTAGGATGGTATGCACATTTGGGGGGTTGTAAGAGGCTTTGGAGGATAGGGGAGAGAGGTAAAAGGGTTGAACGATACGTTTCATTTTCTCTAACGTTAACTTTGTCTATAACATGGTAGGTACGGTTGCACCGTTGTGTACACACACATATATGTAATACTGCTATGCATGAGTATTATTTGAAGAGAAAGGGACTTGAACTCGCGTCGCAAGCCACAAGTCATGCTGCTTCAACCAACCAATGTTTCTACAGCAGATAAAAATCTGCATATCATAGCACACCAAGTACGTGCAAGCATTGCATCCGTCGTTCTCTATATCAATTTTTTACAGTTGTATGTGGAGTTAGAGTATACATATTTACAATGAAACAGTAATGCTTAGCAATAATGTTATCCATAAAGATTTTTTGAACAGCAAGGGACTCGAACTCCCGTTGCAAGCAACAAAGTCATGCTGCCTTAATCGCCGAAGCTACTACGGCAGATTAAATATCTGCATATTAGAGCAAAGTCAGCACGTGTTAGCATTTCTCCTGTCATTCTCTATATCAGTTTATTACAGTTATACGTGGAGTTTACGTATGCTGTATATATCCACTTACAACTATAATTAGTAATATAAAAAGCAAGTTGACATAAAAAACTGGAGATATGCTTGCATGAACTGGGTGTTATATAATTTTCAGACTTTTATCTGCTGTAGTAGCATAATTGGTTAAGGCATCATTACTTTGTAGCTTATGATGTTAGTTCGAGTCCCCTGATGTTAATTTTTTTTTTTTTGTGGATGATGGTATTGTTAAGCATCATGGTTTTATTATATATATATATATATATATATATATATATATATATATATATATATATATATATATATATATGTATATATATATATATATATATATATATATATATATATATATATATCTGTGTGTGTGTGTGTGTAATTACCTAATTGTGCATACGAGAAAGAGCCCTGGTCGATTTAATTTTTTTGCTCAGAGATGCTTATTATATTTGTATATGTGACCATTTGTGTTCACAGGAAAGAGCCTTATGTTCTTAGGTCCCTGTCTCCTGGCCATTTATTTTCTTCCCCCTTTAATTCACTGACACTTATCATGTCTTAACAGTTAACTTTTAATACAATTTCCCCTCTTAACATATTCTAATCATCAACTATTCTTAAACTAAAAAGACTTTATGTATGTATGTATGTATGTATGTATGTATGTGTTTGTGTGTTTATATATGTGTGTGTATGCACTTGCTGAGCAAGTATCTGAACTATAGACAAAAAGTAAAACGACTAAACACGAAATGCCTCAATTATTAGTGCACGTGAATTTTTTACATAAACGACAAATGAATATTCGGGCCACAAATTGATTAGCGTGGAACAAAAATACGAACTGTTAAAATGAACTTGTGTGTGCGTAAGTACCTAATTGTAATTACCTAATTGTGTTTACGGGAAAGAGCCCCAAATTCGTAACTTCCCGTCTCCTGAGCGGTTCCATTAAAAAACTATGGATTGAGTTAGCATTAACTACCTCCGCGCTTAGCCAATTCCAGTTATCAACTACTCTTACAATAAAAAAGAAGTTTTCTTACGAAGTTTCAGACTATGACCTCTAGTTGTGGTGTGTGTGTGTGTGTGTGTGTGTGTGTGTGTGTGTGTGTGTGTGTGTGTGTATAAGTGTGTATATGTAAGTATCTTAACAACAATTCGTACTGCAAGGAAACTTTCGTTATTCTAAATTTAAGTTGCCTGCAGTCCATATATAGAATCACGATTTTATTCTGATAAACTCGAGGAAACTATTTTTCGGCCATTACATGCAATGCAAACCTTGTAATAATTCAAAGTGTTAATTATTAAGTTTAGAGTCCTTGTGCTCGGTTTTAAGTTGTGCGCATGAATACATAAATTGTTCTTGCATACACATCCATTAGTAGAGCACGCAATGAAAGACTCGGAATTTTTGTACTCTCTTGCATGACGTGAGTTGACATGCTTATATAAAAAAAAAATAAGCGTGAGACTTTCTGGGTTAATTCTATATCCCATTCCTGGTGAGTCAATCCCATTCCTGGTGAGTCAAAGCTTAAATATGTGGAGAAAAGAACATCCACTTATAAAGTATATTCATCTTTTAAACATGCAATAAACTCCGTTTTATGTATCAAAATTAGTCCTTTTGCGAATACGGGGGGACGCTGAGCTGTAGAGTTAAGGAATGAAGGCTGGATGCCCTTCCTAACATCCGCGCTTGGACCAAACCCACGTTTGATGAATTAAAATTGGATTAACACCAAATTTTTAATGTCCTACAGTTGGAGGTTTGTCAGAACACTTAAGCATTAAAATAAAATGTCTGGAAAAGACTAGCCTGCTGGCTAGTACAGTGGTAACGCGCTGGCTTCGCATTCACGAGGTCGAAAGATCGGTTCCCGTCCAAGACCGAGAGTTTAAGCTGTTTCCTGGCAGGCACTGCTGTGGTTGGGCACCACAGTGGGGGGGTTGGGGCTTGGCCCGGCTGACGAATACCCATTGTACTGTAATGGAAATAAAGGTTTATTATTGTGGCACTGACCACTGGCACTGGCAGGAGGAACAAGTGGTATTGGGTCATATACGCAAGTGACGAGGGAAAAACAGCTGCCCTGGGCCAAGGGTTATAGGTCATTTAGGCTCGAATTACCATCAGTGCACACAATTTCCCCCCCCCCCCTCGTTCTATGTGTTAGGAGTATTTTATTTTTTTTATTTATTCAGATAATTGTACATGGGGACATGTGGACATGGGCACTCCGGAGTTCGACTTTGGTTTCTAAACTTGGTCTCATTGAAAAATAGTATTTTTACTGATATGTATATAAAACAAGGGCATGCACTCAGGGTAACGATTACATCTGCCAAAACAAGTCCTTTGCAAGAAGGCAACCGTCCTAGTCCTTGGTAGAGAAGGGAGTCCGTGACGTAAAACCGGCAACAACAACTGATATGTACATAAAAATATACGACAAAGCTGTATATTTTTACTCCTGCATTTTCTTAACAAGTCCCGAGTAAAATTTAAGTACTCCTGAACCGAGAACAAAAAAAACCTTTGAATTATATGTGAATAACAACAAAATTCTCTGAAGGAGGCCTTAATATCGATCAATTCCATGTGAACAAAATTTTATTAGTATTTCTAGTCTGAAATTTCGTATAAATTAATCTCAGATCATTAAGTTCTTCTACCATGTTTGGAAAAAAAAAAAAAAAAGTATATATGAGTTTCTGCCATGTTGTCTTTGTTGTTCCAGTTTTAGGGCACGGACTCCCTTTTCTATCAAGGGCTAGGACAGTTGCCTCCTTGCGAAGGCCTTGTTTTGGCAGATGTAATCGTAATCCTGAATGCATGCCCTTGCTAACCTCAGACCGTAACGGGGCGCGAACCCTCGACCTGACTCCTCAAAGTCGCGGACGCTACCGCTTGAACCACGGTGACTACACATGAGTTTCTGACATGAGTTTATGCCATGCTTAAAGCTAATGCTGGCTAAAAACAACGTTGCTGATGATTATTTTATGGGGTTTGAATGGAGGTTTTGGCCTTTGAAAATTCACAGTTGTAATAAGCGAAAAATAACCTCATTTATGTGTAATTCGTTTTAAGACGACCATAACAGAACCGCATTTTAGAGGACACGTCATGCTTTCGATCGACGATGACGGAATTAAGTTTTTAATGTCAGTCGGGGCCAAAAGGTTCTTTTAGGACGTACGTGTGTGTGCGTTTGTACATCAACTGTGTGTGGGTGAGAGAGAGAGAGAGAGAGAGAGAGAGAGAGAGAGAGAGAGAGAGAGAGAGAGAGAGAGAGAGAGAGAGAGAGAGAGAGAGAGAGAGAGAGAGAGAGAGAACTGACGTGTCGTTCATGAATTATTCATCTAGTGTTATAAATAATGAACGCGCCAGCGAGCTACCTTATATTATTATGTTAACTGTTATTTATGTTTTATGATTTTTATGCCATGGTGGATCACTTGATCCCCATTCAAATAGGGGCTGGATACAAACAGGTTGGTGCTGGGGATTCACATTTGTCGGTCTTGTCACTTCCCATATCTCGCTCTCTATCCCTGTGCTCCCGCGGTCCCCTTAGACTCTTAGAGTATATTTATCTTAATTAAGAGTAGAGAATCGGGGTATTTTTTTTATTCTAAAGGGGGGTACAGACGATCATTATTACTGTCAGTAAATATACTGACACTATTCTATTGGTGTGAAGTACTTACGTCCATATGATGGACACACCGACAGTAATAATGACAGTACAGGGAATTACTGTCAGAAATATTGATCGTCTGTTTAGCCCTTTATGTTAATTGATTAATGCAGTGTTACTGTATATGTTATTCTTATGAGTAAAATAGCATAACCCCCCTTTTAAGTATATAAGGGAGTGCCTGCGTGCTCATGTCACAATTGTTCCGGTTTTACGTCACGGACTCCCTTTTCTAACAAGGGCTAGGACGGTTGCCTTCTTGTGATGGACTTGTCCCGCTGTCCTGCTAAAAAAAAAAATAAAAAAAAAATAAAAAAATAAAATTGTGGTAGCTTCCATTTGCACATTTTACACCGTTCAACTACTTTTTGCAATGTTTATTTATTTATTTATTTATTTCTTACTTTATGGTACTTTCGGTTTGCCTGTAGATTACAAGGTAAATTCTTTTACCAAGACTCATTTGTCAAAGCTATAAAATCGCGCCGATAAACATTAGGTAAATACACTTTTTGACATTTGCCTCGCTCAGTTCCCTAGTTAAAGAACCGATTTCTTAAACGGTGTTAACTTAGGATACCATATTGTTAGTTAGCTAGACACACACGATATGGACTTCATAAACGCATCTGACGCGGTTCTGTCGTAAGGCTTGGATCCCGTAGGGATCTAGCCATACACTGAACCGCGTCAGATGCGTTTATGAAGTCCATATCGTGTGTGTCTAGCTAACTAACAATATGGTATCCTAAGTTAACATCGTTTAAGAAATCGGGCCACAGTGCCGTACAATAGTTTATTTGATGTTGTACTCCGTATCAGTGTTATATCTATATCTATCTATCTATCTGTCTATCTATCTACAAGAGCCATATTCTCCTTGACAAGGGGAATGGGTGAGTCAAAGCAAAATACTAGGAGTCTTTGCGGGTAGAATATACTTATCGAAACTAATTGATGCAGTTTTAATTAGGTTTATCGAAACTAATTTACGCATTTTTATTAGGTTTATCGAAACTAATTGATGCCGTTTTAATTAGGTTTATCGAAACTAATTGATGCAGTTTTAATTAGGTTTATCGAAACTAATTGATGCCGTTTCAATTAGGTTTTTCGAAACTAATTGATGCCGTTTTAATTAGGTTTATGGCAGTGGCACTTAATATTTACCATTTCCTTTATTAGGGCTGTATTAAATTGCATTTTAACTGTCATTAAGTCATTAGGCGCTCTTAATGGTCTCCTATTTAGTGAGAGTAACATTTAGCACTGAGAACACGTGGAACATACCGTGAATAAAGAGCGAGGAAGGCATGGTATATTTAAGCTAGAAGTACTGTACCACATGTAAAACGACGTAATAGTTAGTTTTTTTCGGAAAAACAAACTGAAACAGAAAAGCAAAAGTTTTATTTTTTTTTTCAATAAAACGGCCAAATTTACTGGAATCGGTATTTTTATTTTTTATTTTCTTTTAAGGAATTCGATATATTGTCTCTACTTTTCTGGTGTTTATATATGTTTCGCATTGGTCTACTTTATATACTTATATATTATTTTTGAAGAGGGCTGGATTTTGGAGATTTAAATAAGACTAAGTGGCTCACAGTTTAACTTACTTTACATTGTTATATTTTGTATGTATGTATGTATGTATGTTTGCATGTATGTA
>JAXCGZ010012121.1:0-40510 GCA_037179515.1 Halocaridina rubra
GAAAAGAGACTGTGACAAATTATATTTTGTTTCTTTATGGCGGGTAAAATTCTGAAAAAAAACACACGCCAGGTAGACCGTATAACAAACATTTAATTCCCGTTGTAATCAGATAGAAATTAATATATATTCTTTTTTCGTATATTAAGTTTTCCCAAATTGTGCCTACCATATAGAATGAATATTGATGTAAAACTTCTTCTGACACTTTTATGGCCAAAAGATGGCTTAATATATAGTGAATGTAACGTAGTTGTCTAGGTACAAGAGTCTGAGAATGTTTTTCACAGACCAAATGAGAAAACACCTCATTGAATTACTTATAAAAAATAAATAAATAGCTTTGTTAGAAACATGCTTTTGTGAATATGAAAGTTGTAGTAACGTGATTCATCTAATTTTTGTGCTTCGCTTTCATTCCATTTAAATATACAGTATTCCTAGACGGTTTATATATATATTTTTTTTACTGATTTATGGACTACCTGGTTCCTCTATCTGATGAATTTTTGTCCATTTTGCATAATGCCAAATTTAGATCATAATGTTTTTAATTACTTTAGTCATTAATAAATAATGAGTAGCAGAGACTTTCCGTTATTTTAGAAGAGTGGCTGTTAATCCGTAAATAAATGAATTCTGATGCCTACATTTTGTTGGATTCATAGACAAAGTAACAAAAATGAAGACCTGCTTCTGGCCTTTTATTTTAGTCACCACTAAAAATACTGAACATTTTCTATAAGTGTTTTTTATATCAGAAGCAACAATTTTGGTGTTTATTTATATAGGCGACTGAGTAGGTAATCTGAAAGAAGAAAACAATGTCACATCAGACGGGAATAAAAGGTATGTATATTATCTTCTATGTATTTATTCATGACACTACCTTTTTAATTCATTATTTTGTGATGAAATCGTGCAAATAATTAATGCTAGTAACAATCGTGATGGTTATATTTCGAATATGTGAAATAATCGGGTCAAGTATCTCAGAGGAAACTTGAGATTGGCAGTTCTAAGGGGCGTATCTAACCCATCCTTTTTTACCCAATTATATTCAGATAATATAAATGGGTGTGAACAGTTGATACTAATACCGGATATAGCATTTTTACTCTTAAATATATATTCCCAATATTTGCCGTAAAGTTTATGGTATATGTTTACTTTCACCCCCCATTTCTTTTTAGAAAGCATTCATGAAATTTATTTTGTTTGGTTAGTTTAGATTTGTTCACTCCCCTTTAAGAAACAACTTGATAATAGATTTTATTGTTCTTTTGTTTTAGAGATTTTTTTTTTTATATCCATTTTGATATTGTGCCCTACTTTTTATTTTATCTAACCTGGGGGAATTAATACATTGTGTCAAAAAAGGTGAAGCTTGCTTGTTATTTCCCATTTTATGTGTTACTGTTAATCCCAATGATGGGGGTGGACACAGGTTCAAGTCTGGGAATCAAGGCCTTGCGATGGGCTTGATCTGGGTCTGTTACCTCTCAAGTCAAGTATTCCAACCACTGCAATACTGTGGTCCCCAGAGTTTAATCTTGTATAATTTTTAGATTATGAATAAGTTTGAAAGTGACTTGGAAGTAGAGTTTGACATATTTACATCACAGTTACTTAAAATTGGTGGTCATTTTTACTTATACATTCATACCACATGTATGTATCTGCATTTAAGTTCGGGATGGTTTCGTGAAGGTGAAGTTAGAGGACCACGTTAGTGTAATGGCAAAATTTTTGACTTGAGATGTGACACACCCACCGTCGAGCCCTCCCAGGGGCATTAGGAAAGGCGTCCATAATGAGGACTAGTCTAGTAGTGACACATTAAATGGCAAACTACAAATATGGCTTTGGTGAGATTTTTAGATTAGTGCTTAAGTTGTGCCACACATTGCACACCCATACCCTGTTCATCATTGCACCACCTCTCCCTACATAACGAAGGTACAGGTATGGTTGCCGTATTAATAAGACTGTCAAATCCGTATATGGTACTGATTCAGGACACAGGTTATTATGGTTTTAATTTTCCATACAGGAGTATTGTCGGATGGTTTTACAGAATTTGGAACCATATGTTGCTTTTGAAGGTAATACAATGACTAACACACTAGCTTAAACTAATTGCAAGCAAAACATTTCTCTCTCCTTCAAAGTCAGTCTCCTCTATAGAATATGGGTAATCTCTAAAATAAGTGCTTTGCAGAGTGGATATTTATTTAACTATTAGAATAACTAATACAGTAGCAAGTTTGCACAAGATATGTTTAAGGGTTTCTTTTGTCTTGAAAACCATTTTGAACTGTAACTGGTGAAGATTAAAAAGATGGCTAAAATCACTCTATATTAAGATATTATACTATGCAGATATTTGAAATTGTAAGGCATATTACAGTTTTGGCAAAGAAAATAACAGTTCTTTTCATCTCTCTTTGTAGTTGTTATTGTTGTTCCCTAAGCTGCATTGCCAAACAACCCCAAGCTCCTAAGGAAGGCCACTGCCAATCCCAGGCTTTCCCATAAAACACTCAGGGCCTGGAGATCAAGAATTCGAGAATGTACAAAGAAATAGATATGGGAAGTCTTGTGACTTGTCAAAATATGTTAGTGAATAGTTAGAGATGGTGGTGAATGTGGTTGTGTGCAGAGCAGTCTCCCATGAGTTTTCCCTGGGTTGCTCTCAGTGACTCTAGCTAGAAGGAGTCTTTGAGGAATGACTGCTGAAGAGTCGTGTCTTGGAGTAGAAAAAATTATGTTATTATATGCGTTGTGATGAGAGATGTGGTACTTGGTCAGGTAACCGAAGCTTCTTCCAGGTTCTCATGACTCGTTAGGGCAGGGGTTAATTTTGGCAGTTTGGCCTCTTTTTCGGCTTCTCTTCTGAGTTGCTGGGCATCTTTGATATGATACTGTATGATTTTTGTGTTTAATGTTATGTTTTATAATATACTAGATGAAATTTTGGTGTGTCTGTCATCATGTGTTACCAGCATATACAGAATATCCTAAATGAAAACTTTTTATATTAATTCCTAAAATTAAGTGAATATTTGAATAGAAGGAAGTAGAACAAGAGAGAGATGGAGGTATGATTTTCATGCATAGATACTGATCATTTAGTGGGGCAAAAGGACTTTTCTTTTTCTTTTTTCAAGGAGAGGAGGAGGATGGTATGTAAATGGATGTAAGTACAGTATTAGTAATGGTCATATAACTAATTGTGTAATACTCCATCTGTAAATGGAAGTAGCTCTATTCAGTATCAAGTTTTAATAAAGAAGTTGCATCTGACACATACTGAGCTGAGAAGCAGTATTTAGTACCTATGGCTTAGATGATGGCTTTCTTTAGAAAGTGTAACTTCCAAAGTCATTTGTTTGAGGGATTGATAATATATATATTTAGGATAGGATCATTAGGCATTTTCTGTGGTGTAGTTGGGTTGATTTATATTATCTTCAGAATTAGGGAGAAAGAAATCTTATTATTTCTTGTGTCGTAGGGAGTTATTAATATGCATAGGTGATTGAGAATGCAGCTGTCGCCCCCTTGATCCATAAGTATCTCATATCTCTTCTTGCCCAAAAGCAACTGATAAGAAATACTGAGAATGAGTACTTTTGAATAGTCATACTGCCCTTTTTTTACCATGTTAACTTCTTTACAATGAGACACTTTGTATGAAGGAAGTAAAGAAAAATGTCATTCATAAGTGTACACCAAAGTCTTTATTTTGTATTCATAAGTTATAGCAAATAAATGAATACTGTATATTAGTTATACGGTTATTGTTGTTTTTACATCTACTGTGTACTTACTTTTCCAATGGTAACACATGAAATGAATTTTGTGCAGTTGCAGAAAAGATAACTGGTTACATATTGTTCTTGACAGCTCTGCTAATATATTCATTTATATTTTCAGCAAATGAAGATCTCCTGAATTTCTTTGGTAATTGCCGTAATGGAAATATTCGGTCCGTTCGAGTTACCATTCAGGATGGTAAGTGTAATGTATTTATTGTAAAGATAAATTCATAGAGACTCCTGGTACCTGTATGACTATATTTTTATTAAATGTTATGGCAATGTTAGGTGAATAATATATATCATTATAGGAATACCCTGATAATAATAAGTATGCTATACAGTCTTTATATAGTATAATATATAGACAAGCTTGGACCACTCTCCAAAAAGCTTAGTATTAAGTGATTTGGATGTTAAGCGAACATTATATTTAAGCAAGATGTGTACTCCACAAGTAGCCAAATACTATTCGTTACTGCATACCAATAACAATAATTCTGTAATTACTGTATAATAATGTGTTTGAGTGCATTTACACAGTGGAAATGAACTTTTGCTTCTACAATAACTGAATATAAAGTTTTGGACTGAACATTGTTTAGTCCTAATTACATTATCAAATCGAATAATTTTGGAGAGTTGTCTGTATTATGAAATTTTCATGCAAAATTCAAATATTTGTGGAGTAAGTTCTCTATTTTATTTGCTACCTCTTTTGATGATAGACTTTTTCATAGCTTACTAAAACCGAAGAACTTTTGCACCATAATTGATATACTAATAGTGTCATTTATCCGAACAAAGTACTGTATTGCATGTAAAGATCTGTCATACAAATTTGTGTTTATAGAGCTTTTAAAATGGATTTTTACTGTCTTATATAAGGTGGCAGTGTTCATTTGATCTGGAAAACAATATGCAGATATTTCTCACATTTCTGTTTCGGTCCTTACTAAGTTTCCATTTCAGAGGCACTGCAGCTGGGGGAATACAAAGAAGCACAAGGAACGTGGGAAGATGATTATGACTTGATGGTTATCCCTTTCTTGAGAGAAAAACAACCTTGTTATATTCTATATAGGTTGGTATATACCTCTCTCTTATTTTTATTTGCTTGCGTCTATATCTATGTACATATAGAGTCGGTTATTCTTAGTAGCCTATAAGTTAGACATTTCATATGTATCACGGCAAGATTTGAAATATTAAGGCGATATTCTGTGGTAGAAGATTTTAAGAAATATTCTAAAGTACAGTCTTATAGACTCCAACTGTTATCTTTTTGAAAGTAAGAGGGATTATGGTGAACACTATTTGGCATACTTAGTGGCACTTGCTGATTTTGACTGAATGTCCTCTGTTATTACGTAGTTTATGCATTGTTTTATGTGTCAAAATGAGTTTCCATTTGAATGAGGTGCACACAGACATGTTGGAGTTCGAAGATTAAGGCTGGATGCCCTTCCTAATGCTGTGCCCACAGACATGTTGGAGTTCGAAGATTAAGGCTGGATGCCCTTCCTAATGCTGTGCCCACAGACATGTTGGAGTTCGAAGATTAAGGCTGGATGCCCTTCCTAATGCTGTGCACACAGACATGTTAGAGTTAGTGGATTAAGGCTGGATGCACTTCCTAATGCTCACAGTGAGATCAAACTCACATTAGTCTTTTCCCAACTTGCACACACTATCATTGTGTTACTGCTTTCCACATTGTTACTTGGTATATAATGTGATATTAAACATGGCACAGCTTATCTGTAATATTGCATTATCGTAGACTATATTTTTTTCCATTGTCTCTACTTCCTGTATTCCCTCCTCAACTGTGTAGTATATCTGATTTTATTTTATTTATACCCTGATGACACTAGTTTTAGATGGAAGCAAATTAATCTATATTGCATTATGTATAACTATAGAGTTATTCGAATATGCAATAATAGAATATGATATATATTTTCATCTTTGCATTAATATATTATGAATGCTATTATTTTTATGATGTCTGCAATAGCTCAATGCTAGAGTTCGTGAGTTGGGAAGTGACTAATGTCTCTGTCCACCTCAAGGGGAATGGGGACAAATTGTGACATAAAATGATGCTATATAAAAAATTACTGTTGTTTTTGTAGCTTCTATTTACCCTTTGGCGCACCATAAGTTTCAATAAGTTTTTTTTTCCGTGCTCATTTGTGAAATCCTGTCTCTGGCCTGCAGCTTTTTAGCATGCTGAGATATCTTGCTTCTCAGCTATTTTCCTTCCTCAAACCTACATTTAACATTATACATAGTATATCAATGACGTCGTTCTTTGTTGTAGCTTTTTATGAATCAATAAAAAAAAGAGAAACAGTAATTTATAGGACCGTTTATGGACATGGAATAAAGTGTGCACAAAGAGACGTATGGTCTGAGTGATGAGTGAGGGAGACGGAAACTGCCTTCATTTTATGCCTTGCCCCTAAAGCCACGCCAGTGGAGAGGTTTGCTAATTAGTTCATTCGGGAGAGAATGAGGAAGCCTATGGTCAACCAAAAAATTATGCCACTAGTGTGATTGTAACTATTTTAAAATAATATTTTTGTTCAAATAGATGCCAATGGCGTCACGGTGCACTTAGGCCCTAAAAATTTATACGCGCCAATGGCGTCACCGTGCACGAGAGGGTTAATGCAGTTCTATTGTACAGTAAAGATTATAGTTTCCCTGTACTTAGTATTGCATTGTCTTATTGTAAGTCATGTTTTAAAATAAAAAGAATATGTGCAGTAGACAGATACAGGGGTATTTATATGCAACAGACTTCTCTCTTAGAAAGGTTTTCTATTATAATGAAAGTTAGGAGTTGAGCTTCCTCTTCTTCTCCAGTTCATTCTCAATTCTTTAATACTCTGCATATAGCTCTTTCTATCTCCTGGGACAGAGACTGGAACAGTGGTTTTCAATCTTTTTGTGCCCATGGCCCAGTTTTGCAATACTCATGGCCCACTGCCCTTCAGAAATATGTAATGATGATGATAAAAATATTGTAAAGCATATTTAGAACACTTTCATAGTTATACTTTTTCACGTATGAAATTAAGCACTGTCCTGCATTTATTGTAAATAAATCGTGTGCATTCTAATCAAAACTCATATTACATATTTTTATTTATGAATTTTAAGTTTAGATGTCCGTGGCCCCCTGAGAACTGCTCATGGCCCACAGGATTAAAGCCACTGGATTAGAATATTGCCTCCATTTTCCCCTTTGTGTTATAAAAGTCAACCTAATAAGATGGACAAGGGGATTGGTAATCCTCCCCCTTAGTATTTTCCTCCCACGAAAAGTCTAGTCATACGAGCCTCTGATATGAGGGTTCCCCAGAGCCCTAGTAATTGGTGGTTTGAATGTTCGTGGTCGTGGAATGAGTGAGAAATGTATGGGAAGATGTAAGCCATGCTTATGGTGACTGAATGTGTGCTTTTACCTGCCCTTTTTCCTCTTACAAGATTGTTATTGGCCATTGTATGCATATAAATATATGAAACTTCTGTAGATCCCAGTAAAGTGTGATATATTGCATTAAGCATTAATTTTGTAACTGATGTTGAAATAAGTTATTTTAGTGATGAGACCTTCCATTGTAATATTAAAAGCCTTTGATAATATTTTCAGCATACTGATTTACAGGATAATCTGTAATGTATTTTTTCTGTCAAACAGATTAGACACGCAAGCCCATGGAGGATATGAATGGTTACTTGTGTGCTGGTCACCAGACGATTCTCCTATTAGAGAAAAAATGTTATACGCTTCAACCAAAGCAACACTTAAAAAGGAATTTGGGGCTGCTCAAATTAGCGATGAAATCTTTGGCACGGCAGAGGTAACTGTCAGCCTTGATCTCTTCAGTTAGGCTGAACAGATGGACTAAGTGACACAAATATAAAATATAACTTTTTTAAAGTTCAGTCATCAAAATTTTGTGCCAGTTTTGAAAGTTGATACTGTCAAGCTTTGAGTGCAAATGTAGGATATGTATATTATACTTGTAGTTGACATTAATTATATAAATTCATATGAGTCTGAAGGTATGCTGTGTGGTCACTTGTAAAAGTTTTTTTTTTTATACCTAAATATATATTAATATGCATTATTTACAGGAAGATGTTAACTTAGCTGGTCTTCTGAAACATAAAACATCAGCCTCAGCTCCAGTGCCTCTGACATTAAGGGTAAGATCTTATTAATAATATGTCACATTTTTTTGGCTTGTTGTTATTGTCTATGAGATTCTTTTATAAGTATTCCATGGCTTTATGTTATAAAAACCTGCCACAATAAAAGAGATTTTGTTATGCCCCCTGCATTCATTACGAAAAAAAGTGAAATTTTCACTAACCTTGTAGAGGATGTGGAAGGGATAGCAGTGCCAGTTATCATATCCTTTCCATTGACAACAAAGAAGAGATATGTATGCACTTAAGGGAAGAACATTGCCCATCTTGAGCTCGTTTATGTATAGAGGCAATCATATGCTTGTCTTGCACGTCATTTATATATTTAAAAACCCTAAAGAAAATTCCATATTGGTCTACAAATATTGGGTGATTTAATAGTCACTTTAATTTTAATTTTACTATGTACAGCAGATACACTTTTCGAATGCCTGTTTAATGATTTCATCCAAAATTTATTGAACTTAGAAGGAAATACTCTCTAAAAGGGTATGATGTTGGAAATTATCACTTTGTTTGTCAAGGTCTTAAGGCAACTGAGGCTCAAGGTTTTTACGAGTATGATAGTTTTATAAATATATTTTTAATGTTTTGATATTATTCTTTTGAAATAGTGCTGTTATTACTGAAATTATAATCAGAGATACCAAGACCAGAGGGCGTCCTCAGTTTTGTATTGTTATATGCCTTGGAAATGACTACGATAAATTTTTTTTCTAATTATTCATAAAATGTGTTTAACAATTGGAGATGATTAAATATATAATTTGCTTAAGTAGTAATTGGCAGCTCACATTACTGTGAACACATTCATTTATAGGAGTCTTGTATTTTGTTTTATATGTACTGTACTTCACAATGCTAATGCAAAAGCGCACGCATATACCGTAAAAGCAGAGCAAAAGGTCATTGTCCAATCCCTTCACAGCCTTGCCAGTCCCCCTCCCCCCTAGTCTTGTTTGCCAACAAGTTGAGACTTATGAAATGTGATTGATATAATTCCTTTTTCAGAGTACGTTTAATTATTGTAACCAGGTCTTAGCATATGCTGATGAGTTTCTTTGTTTTTGCCATTTCAGGAAGAAGAAATGAAAGAGATTAAGAAGTTAGAAGTTGGTGTAGACATTGGTATTGATACTAAACATCAAACCTTAGCTGGTGTGGCTTTTCCAATCATGGAAAACGCCCTGAATTCACTTAAGAAGTTTGCAAATGGTCATTTACAGTATGTTCAGTTGAAAATTGGTAAGTAAGGAATTCTATGTCTGTTTGTCTTTGCCTGTGTTAATCATAATTTGTTGTGAAATTCATAATGAAAAGAACTTTTATATAGATTACGTGCCTAATTAATCTGAAGATATTAAAAAGTTTTTGATAGATGTTTAAAACCGTACTGTAAAAAGATAATACAATTCAAATCTTATTTGTAACATTTTAATTATTTGATTTGCACAATCAAGTTTATGCTGAGCTTCTTACTGTTTATTTCAGATACTGATGCTGAAGAAATAAAATTAGACAGTGAAGCAGCTTCAGTAGATCTAGCTGATTTGGTTTCCCGTGTCCCTGATTCGGCTGCAAGGTACCATCTCTATCGCTACGACCATAATTATGAAGGTGATTTCTTCCATAGTGTCTGTAAGTTATAGTAATATATGCTTTTCATTATTTATCAGTCATTGTTGATGTAGATTCTTGAATGAAACCCTCAGTTCTGGCCTTAATACGAGACAATATTTACATATATATTTACAAGAGACTATTCACCTGGGTAAACGGGAGACACTAGACTTGCGTGACTAACAGGACATGAGGCTTATGCACGACTTACAGGGTCTAAGGCTGATACACTACAAACAGGGTCCGAGGTTGATATGTGACTAGCAGAGTCCGAGGCTGATGCGACTAACAGGGTCCAAGGCTGATATACGACTAACAGGGTCTTATGTTGATATGCGACTAACCATATAGTAATGGATTACTTATGAAGAGAACGTATCCTTCGCTGTTCTCCAGAAACTACCCCATTCACTAACTGGATTGTTCACAATACTATAGATCGTTCCAAGGCTCATAACAGCTGAATTGGCCGTCATCTATCAGTACGATATACTAGCTAACTGTCGAATACGTAATTGTCCAACCAGCTTGTTAAGGGACCACTTAATGTTCATATATTATCTTTTTTATATTATGCTCTTAATTTCTGGGTATCATTGATGGTATTTTCCCATGTAGTGAGTGCAAAAGAATCCCATGCCCTAATTCTTTGTTTCTCAGAAGCTGATTAAAAGAGATATGGGAATGGGAAGCAGCACTCCCAACCTTATTGACTTTTTCTCTGGTCACAAATGAGGATTTGGGAAGTGTGTTGAAACCCTGCTATTTCAGTTCTTTTTCTAACATCTGTGACCTCCATGTTCAGCTTAACAGGAAACGGTGTCTCTTTTAATGAAAAATGTATATCCAAAATATACGTGTCTCAATACATATGTAACTCTACTTTAGAATGAGTTTGACAGATTTCTATTTTATTGTTAAAAGAATTGAGTCAATCGCATGCTATTACTTTCAGCTCTAGTAGAGATTATACAGTAATTATACTTAATCCGTCAGAAGCATTATATCACAATCCTTTTTGGTAAGTACTTGTGGGGAATTTAGAAGACACTTAGATTGGAAAAACACAAAAGAAGAAAATTATAGAATGTGATTAGTTTTTGTATATATATTTTGATAACTTTTGACTTTGTACTCTCTCGTGAAGACAAATATATGGGATCTGTTTTAACATTCTGTTGCTCATCCACATTCATTAGTAGTTATTGTATGTATTTACATATGCCGAGTTATTTTGTTGTTGAACTTTTAGTTATCAAATTATAGATTGTAAATCTTTGTAATTTGGGATGTACGAATGATACGTGTGCTATGTATATTTGGTTATGGGAGGCAGTCGCATGTGATTTGAGAGTAAATGCTTGGCAGCTCCTCTCTTCCTGAACTGAATTTTATGGTATAGAGCAGTTGAGACTGAAAACTGGGATTAGACCTCTGAACGCCATGCCATAATGGATATATATATATATATATATATATATATATATATATATATATATATATATATATATATATATATATATATATATATATATATAATATATATATATATATATATATATATATATATATATATATATATATATATATATATATATATATATATATATATATATATATATATATATATATATATATATATATATATATATAATATAATATATATATATATATATATATATATATATATATATATATATATATATATATATATATATATATATATATATATATATATATATATATATATATATATATATATATATATATATATATATATATATATATATATATATATATATATATATATATAGTGTAAAGTTACACAAGAATTAATATGGTACTTGCGAATTTGCAGTGCCATATTGCTGTACAACACCTTGTTGCATATGACCTCTTTCCTTTATTAAATGGAAGGACAGCTTGTGTTACAGCCTTACATAGTCTAGGACCAGTGTATCATAATAATAACAAAAGTGGATTAACAAGATGGCTAGCAGAAAAAGGAAGAAAAGGTGTAACATACTAACCACTGTGGTAGCGCAGTGGTTAGAGCATGTCATATGACTTTTGTCATGCTGAAGCCAGCCCGCCATGCTGAAGCCAGAATCTGAAACTTGTAACAGCTCTTGAGGGGTGATGGTTAGTCGAGGCCACGGATATTCTATTACATGCCCTCACTTTTAATGAGTTTTTGTGCCGCCCATGTGTCCCCTTGGGACCACCAAGAGTTGTGGCTAGGCACCTGGAACTAACCGCAGGCGCCATGCACCCCCCCCAAGAGGCCTACAGGATAAGGGACCCTCAGTCCTCGAAAACACCGCAAGTCGTGAAGAGAAACATGTGAGGCTAGGGTGAAATAGAATACTCTCCCCACTTGTTCCCTGCGGTGCGGCCAGTGTTTGTAGAGGGCGTCAAGGAGATATGTGACCGGACCCCTGAGGCTTGGCATCCAACATGGAGTACCTGAGGGTGGGAAAGGCCGAGAGTTAGCCCTTTCCTAAACCACACGAAACATGAACTTGTGTTTCGTACGCAGGAACCTGCCCAGGAGAAATGCCCAATAACTTCCCCCCCGGAAGTAGGAGGGATTCCACTTTGAACCTGGCTCTGATTTGCTGGACTAGATCTGACTGATTTCATTGGAGAATTGGATGTTAAGCCACGCCCTGCCCCTGGGGGTATTTAAAGAGCCACCCAGGGCAGAGACACTTAGTTAGCAGTTTGCCAGGGGCACGAATAGATCATAGATTGTGTTAGTCATAGGGTGGGGGCATTTGAGGCGTCGAAGTTGTGTTGTACTCTAGAATAAATATAAGTAAAGGATTCACTGCGTGTCCATTCTTACCTCGTACCCTTCAGGCACTAGCATTTATTAACTTGTGACCACGCTACCAAAATAATTAAAGTAACTATAAACGTAGGAGGAAAACCCATACGTCAAGCATTCGATTGAGGAAGTGACAAACCAATGTTTCAGCCTACCATGGGATATTAGGAAGGGCATCCTGCCGTAATTCCCAGCTCCAGTCAGTCTGTGTCCACCCCCATTCAAATAGGGACTAATAGCGCCACATGAAATGGCTAACATCAGCAATAAAAGGAAGGAGACTCAATATTGTTGATGAAGCATTGATGCAATTAAGTGACCCAATCCATATTATCAGAGAACACCCTTCTTATCAATTAGATATATATATATAGTATTCTCACATTAAGCTATGCGTTATTATGAGTATTTTTTTTGTAGTACAGTACTTGCTTTTTTATTTTCAGTATTTATATACTCTATGCCCGGCTATGCATGCCCCATCAAAGAAAGGATGCTTTACTCTAGCAGTAAAAACCCAGTCATAGATCTGTTGGAGAACTCTATGAACTTAGCGATCACAAAGAAGGTAATCATTTCATATATTTTCTTTTGAATACTGCTCACATATCTGTACTGCAATCTCGTAATAGGGGTTCTTTATTTGTTTTTTACATATTTAATGTTTAGGCATTGTCACACTCTTCGACAGTGTTTGACAACCATATCCATGATTAATAACCCTTTGAGAATAAAATTTTGTCTCTGTATGGACTTCACTCTAGTCTTCTAGCTTTCACTTATTGCATCTTCTTTTCAACAGGATCTAATTTGAAAATTTTTTAACTTTTCACATTTTCTATTCCACTAATAAGCTTATGAGTGTCTGTCAGATTCCCTTTGAGGCTTTCTTATCCAGTGACATTATTCCCATTCTCTTTAACTTTTCTTCATATTTCTTAAGTTTCACAGTGAACAAGCTTAGTGCTTCTCCTTTGAACATCTTTTGGTGTTTTAATATATTCCTTTGGAATGGAACCAAACTTGAACTGCGCACCCCATATGGCTCCTGACTTATATAGACTTATGTGGAAGAAAAATACTTTCCAATAACTATGATATCTTTTTTTTAGCAAGAAATTCCATCAAGGGAATATTGCCTTCAAAAAAACCCTCAAGGTTACTTTGTGAAATGATACTATCAATGCATGCTACAGTCCTTGCAACCTATGTTTCTTTCTTTTTCTTTTATGCTTTCAGCCCTGGCCCTCCATCACATAGATACCTTCCAAATCACATGTCGGTGGTACAACAGTAGCACGTTCATATATTGTTATCTCTCTCTCTGTTTAAACACAAGCAATTTTTCGCTTTCACCTTCTCAGTATTGTGCTGCCAGTAAATTCTCTGCCATCCCAAGATTTATTCACTTTCTTTCATTTCTTTAAGTTTTTTCTATTGCAAGCTCCTGATTTCTGGGTGTATCTTGGATAATGAGGAAAATACTATCTCGGCTAAAGTGTTATCAGATAAAGGTAGCCTTTTTGAAGCTCATGCAATATCCAGAAAATAAAATAATATATCTTCAAATTAATTCTCTTACAGCTTGAAATTGGAGAAGGCTCGGAACTAACAGAAGAATACCTCCTTGATGAAATCCACCCTAAAAGAAATTTACACCGTCCCAAATTTGCCAAGCCTAAGGGCCCAGCTAACCGTGGAGCAAAGAGACTAACCCGTGCACCAAAGGATAGTGAAATTGATACTTAGTCATCTCTGATAGTCTATTAGTCTTTAGGAAGTAATATAACAGATATGCTGTCTGCTAGATATAATGTTCATTATAATAATACACCCCTTTCCTATTTTTCTAAAACTGATCGTACTTTTTATGTGTAGTTTATGAGTACGACATATCCAGATGCTGCAGAAAATTGTGACAGTTCATTTTCATATTGATTTTTAAATCAAGTCATGGAAATAGTAGAGGTGTAATTGCAGCAGCATTATCATATACTATTATATTACAGTTTAACATAACTTATGATGATTCTGTGAATTTTGACTGTGGTAAGATGAGTGTTTTTATACTTGAATTTATTGCGGTATGGTTGAACGTTTAAAGACATTATTTGTATAGATCATAGTGGTTTGGAGTTCATTTGTTGCACTGAAATATTGTTATACATTTTTATATGATTAATTATGGATTTTTCTTTCTATTTTCTTGATATATGAATTTTGTGGTTATTTCTTGACTTCAATATTATATATTTTCTAGTTTGGTAGTCAGACTATTGATTGTTTCATATGTATGTTGTTATTTGAATAGATCTTGATTTTTCTAAAAAATCTGTGTATTTTTGCATGTGTGTCCATTTGAAAAAGTATCAAATATTGTGACAGATTTACAAGATGATTTGTTGAAGAAAAATAGAGCTTTATTTATTGTGGTTTTTGAATGCACTTTCCAAATTATATTCTTGTTATTACTTATAATTAGTGTGTAGATTAAATCAAGTTGATAGATTATAGTTATTATAACTTGTCTGGTCTAACATTATAAAGGCAAATGTTGATTGCTCCAGTTGCGGTTTGACAATTTTTTTTTCTCAATAACTTTCTTGGTTAATTTTGGACTGCATAATGTGTAAACTTATCTCTCTCATTTAACCAGTAATGATAATGACTTAAATTTTGATCTTGAGTTATATGTAATTTGTTTTATGGACGCTACACATTAAAATGTTCGTTCTGGATTTTGCCTTTAAAAGAACAATATAAGAACAATATCCTTCGTTCAAAAGTGAGCAGGGTGGTTGCAACTGATCACTGAAAGTAAGCAGCAGGGTTTCGCCTTACCTTGCCCATCCTTACCCTTTCCAACAACCCTACTGGGGCAAGAAAAAAAAAATTTGCAGGGAGGGTGGCCATTTTAGATATTTTCTTCATTAATTTAATGAATTCTTATTTGGGAGATGTAAGGTCCTCAGCTCCAGTCTGTCTTTTTTCATCCTAACAATGGGAATTAATACTGACACATTAATGAGGATATTTTGTTAGGGAGTAGTATGTTGAAACCTCAAAACTCACTTTTAAATCATGACACTTAGCTAGCAAAAGACTGAATATTTATATAACGACTTGCATCTCTTTTCCCATCCTGAAACATTATATATCAAGTAAGCTAGATGTGAGATTCACATTATATTTTATACCCATGCCTGAATTTTTAGACATGAATGTGATTGGAGCTAGCTTTAAGAAACTGTTATTGTAAGTTATATATTTAGAGTGTTTTTCCTATTACCCTTTCTTATGCATCAGTGTTTTTGTATTAGCTTGCTCTTCCTTTACATAAGTCAGATTGAGTAAATTCCTTTTCTGGACGGATTTACTGCAGTGCATGACAATGCAATTAATTCTCCTTATAGGTTTGAGGATGATTGTTTCTTTTCCATCTGATAATTAGATTTCAGTATGTATTGTCTTTTAACATATATTTTTCTTTAATATCCCTATATCTGATGTGCAGAATACTGACTTTATCTTGCTCATTGCCTTTGTGTCTGCTTCAAGGGCTTAATGTAGATAAGCTAAGTTTCATAATGCATAATGTCTGTGAATTTATTCATCCTTTTCATGACCGTAGTCATGAAAAATATAGCAATGCCATCTAATAGCAATTTATAGTGTATAATTCAACCTGCCACTTCAGTTTTAAGCTTAGTAGTAGGTAACTTTACTGTTGATATTAATTACTGAACTTTTATTATGTCCTCTTGACTTGAAAACAATACGATGCGTTTTAAGCACTTTAATTAAGTTTGTGTGAGTGAAAAAGACTATGAAATTAATTTTGTGTTTCAGCACTTTGCTGATTGTTGGGTAATTGATTAAGACTAGGGGTACGATGAATCTGTATTTGCTTTTGGAAAGATTGTAGTTTTTCTCTGTTGTAGTTTTCTACACAAAACTAATTCCTTCACTGTATTTTTGCAACTAAGACTTGTTTGAAAATACAGACATAATTCTAGTATTTGAAGTGCGTGTAAGCAACTGTAAAATGACAATGCTAACTGTCTTGACAAGTGAATGACCTGATAATGGGACAGTTTACCCCAAGAGTTGCTAGATCTCCATTTTCGAAAGAACAATACCCTGAACATATGATTACTGTATGTATGAATGTGTTGGATTAATCCCTAGTGTTGCATGATAAAAATAATGTTTTTAAGAATCTTAACTCATTTTTGTCAATACGTAGTTTGTATTATTTATTTTGCTATATTGTAGAACACTTGGAATGTGGTTTTCAGTAAGGATCCTTATTAAGAGTTACTAAAATAGTTATATTGTTGATGTATATGCATCTTAAGGTATAAGTGAGGATGTTAGAAGACAGGGTATTAAAGACAACACTCTTTGAAAGGTAGTGCAAAATGCACCTCGATGCCAAAGAAGAAGTTGCTGCCATTTATTGAAACTGTTGCATAAGTTTTTCATTGACACACTCCTTTTATTTGCTGTAATATGTGTTTCATCTTGTTAGTACATCTATATGGTCTTGTATTTTTCTGAGGTACGTTTTTGTTATTGTAAGTTTGCAGATGCGAATTATTTGATTGCTACTCAAGTTTTAGCCTAAAAGTATGTCACATTATTCATGTGATGAAGTGTTTGACACTAATGAAAATTTGTACTTTTTAGTCATATGCAATTCTGTATTCATCCCTTTGATATAAATATGCCTTTTGGAACTCTGCAGACGACCATTGGCAGTCTTCCAAAGAAAGTATATTGACAGCTGTGTATATCCTTTGGTACGCATACTCTATTTCCGTAGTACAATACTAGAAAGAATAATACATGCTCACGCGTATTAAAGTTTTATTCATGAAGCGATCATTACTATGTAATGTCCTAAAAACTTACATGCCTGTTTGCCTTGGAACATATTGCATGTGTATGATTTTATTCTGAATGATATCAGCAGTGTTAAGGTTTGTTTTCTGTAACAGGTTTCAAAAGCAGCAAAAGAGCACAAGTTTGACTATTGATTTTCATGCTCTGATTTCGAGTTGTCTAATTAGAGTGAAGATAGTACAGTATGCCATGTAGTACTGGTATTATTATTTATATATAGGTTGCACTATGTATCAATATGAAGTTTGTATTTGAGAAATTTTATAAATGTGTGAATTCATACTTTCCCAGATGTTGTTTTATTAGTATTCTTCCATGAGAGCTTTTACCATTTCACTCAAGTCCTTCATAATTAACTTAAGAGTGTTAGCGACTGGGACTGGTAGCATCGTAGCTCCAGGTACGACCCATGCCCAGGACTGGATTAATTTTCTTCGTCCTGTAGTTACTAATTAAATTGGGCAATTACTGTATTTGTGGGAGTGTTGATCTCTTATAGGTCTAACTAATTTTTCAGCCACTGCTTAGATACCACTGGGTCCACGGGGGGGGCTGGGCCCCGCACTGTGGATGCATTAGAGCTCTAGTCACCTTCTGCCTTGCGTGTGTTACAGTGGTCACCATATAATATATATATATATATATATATATATATATATATATATATATATATATATATATATATATATATATATATATATATATATATATATATATATATATATATATATATATATATATATATATATATATATATATATATATATATATATATATATATATATATATATATATATATATATATATATATATTATATTATATTATATATATATATATATATATATATATATATATATATATATATATATATATATATATATATATATATATATATATATATATATATATATTATATTATATATATATATATATATATATATATATATATATATATATATATATATATATATATATATATATATATATATATATATATATATATATATATAAGCGAAGCAACTAAAATGGACAGAGCTGTGGAGAATGGCAATCACACCTGCAATATTTTCCTTTTCTTGCCGCATCCTATTATTGAAGTTTAGAATGGAAGGTTGTGGTGAGGACCTGTTGCCTCTGTTCTTATGCTACAAGTATGATCACCCATATACTGCATATAATATAATCCTAAGTCGTATTTTCTTACATTGGTGCAGGGTTTACCATTCTTTTTATAGATTTTTTTTAATTTTCTGAATGCTTCAATAATTAGAATTTTAAGACTGTTTTAGAAACCATGGGATACTACATACTATGAGATTAAATACTTTAATTAATTTCCTTAGTCATTATAGCATTTTAAGTTGCAATAGTCTACATTTCAGATGTTTAATTTTTTACAGATTTAATGTAGTGATTGTTGCTGGGATGCAGATCACAAAGGCGAAGTTAACATTCATCGGAAACGTCAAAACTAATATGCAAAAAGTATTTAAATTTATTTCCCTTTTGAAAAATTAGCTTTTAATATGAATGACAAATATAATTTAGAGAGGATGGATGGCTGAGTGACGATGACTAACCAGTCGGTCTGTTCAGTTATTTGTCTGTATATAGTAAGTAATACATCGAATCCAGCCACAGGGAGAGCAAGCCAACGCAACTTGGTGGCGGTCCTAAGACCCGTCTAAGAAAGAGGGTTAAGGGGGGTACAGACGATCATTATTACTGCCAGTAAAAATACGGACACTATTCTACTGGTGTGCTGACACTACGTCCATATGATGGACACACCGACAGTAATAATGACAGTACAGGAAATACTGTCGGTAATATTGATCGTCTGTTTAGCCCTTTAGTGTCGAGAAGTGCATCCGGTAATAAAACGTTGAGTCAAAACCACCATCTAGTCTCTAAAATACTAGTGAGATACTTCGACCCCATGCGATCACTGGAAAAGCTCCCGATAAAAAATTAGGTAATCTTACATAGCATAGAGAGAGAGAGAGAGCGAGAGTAAATTTGAATATAGGCGGGGTTGAGGCAAAGCGTAGTGGTGGTGATGGGGGTGTGCTGTGTGCGCATCTTGCAACTCAGATGTTGCTCAAACTGTCACTTTGTTTACAGTTGACTCTGAGTCTTGGTGCGTGTAAGGTGTGTTAGTGATTCGTCTAATGGCTATGCCTTGATGAGGCAATGGTAAGTCGAGTTTTAGAGTATGCTAATGGTAGTAATGGCCGGAGAGTAAGTGGCTAGTCTCAGATGGTATAAAATGGCGTTTTTGCAACCGTTTACATGGGAGACGTGGTGGAAATACCAGTAGTAAACGTCAACTCCATGTGAGTGGCACTACAGTGTCATGACATGTTATGTTTACATGCTCAGAACTTTGGGGGTTGTAATTGTTCCTCCATCTCTTCACTGACCACTTGTTCTAAATACATGTATGTTGATGTTAATGTCATTTATTTTGGTTGTATTTCTTTTGTAATAAGAGTATGTATACAACAACATGGAAATTATGACTTCGTTTTTGAGAGAAACTAAAAGTTACGAACAAAGTTTGTTTATTCACGGTCAGTTGGTTTCACTTTTTGACGCTAATGATGTTAACCTGAGGCATAGGATAATTTATTAAAATATGATTGCTTTTGTAGTGCAGAACGTTATATAGTTTATAATTAGTAAGTAATTTTGTTAAAAATTCTAGCCATTATATACACTTAAACTCTTTGAGACTTTATGTAGTATACTTAAATAGGCTTATGGTAAGGTTTTTTTGACTGCCGTTATTGGCATCTCTCTTACTTGTATGCATGCACGTTGGTGTAGTTTTCTTTCCCATTGAACGAAATAGTAACACTGATAAAAATAACATGGTAAAGGTTTACTTTCACACTCCCATCTAGGAAAAAAATTAATGAAATTTCTTATACTGTATTAGCATAGATCACCCCGGTTTAGAAGGTATTTGATAATTGGAACTATTGTTCTTTTAGTTCTAGATGTTTTTTGATGCCTTTTTATTTTCATATCACTTGTTTTGGGGTGTGACATTGTAAAAGTAAACTTTTACCATATAAGATTAGCATGGTATTTACAAAATAGCATTGAATACCAAGAGTTGCTAGGTTACTGATTAATCTTATAATATTCATATCAGGACCTAAAACTGAACACATATTTTTGTTTGGTAAAATTGATGTTTTTGCTTAGTAATATCTAGAAAGTGGAAGGCGCAATAGTAAACCTCTGTCACCTCAGCATGTATGATGAATACACTAAAAAAAAAAGCTAGGCCATTAGCAGATCAAAATTTACCTCAATCTCCTCAAAAAGATTAGATATACATATACCTGTACTAATGCTCATTAGTTAAAGAAATCATTCATCATGGTTTTCCATTTAAAGTAGGATATGTCATGTTATTTTTACAATATTCAGTAGTCTGTGTTGACAGGTTATCAAACTGGCATGTAGAATCTCTGTTAAGCAAATAAGGAATAAGTATATTTAGAGATTTAAGGACAAGTATATGAGAATTTTGACATGTAAAGTAAGGCTTTATTTTAAGAATCATTACTGATACTTGATATTTATTTTGGATAGGCAGCAGGTCTTAGTTAGTGGGTATAAATATGGTGTGTATATGCAGTATAGGAAATATATATATGTACTTTTCTAAGATAGGATAGATTGAGTTTATGTGATGTTAATTTGACTAGTATGATGCACGTTATTTTAGTAGAGTTTTGGTAACATATTAACTACGAGGCTTCATATTTACTGGAAGTATTAAGATAATCAGTTTCCATTTTTTTTGTCATAAACATAAGGTAATATCCATAATATAGGCGGTTTCTAGATTATTTCTTACATCATATTATATAAGTGTAGCTTGTTATTTTATACTGCATTATATCCTCTTTGGCTGTGTATAAAACTTAGGTAGTATATGACTCAGATGTTGGATCTTGTATCATTGTGTATTTATAGTATGCAAAAAGACTTTTATAACAGTCTGGGAAATATATTTAGGTATAGGATGGGAAGAAGAAGAAGAAAGGAAGATATTGCAGATCTCTAAATAACGAAGAAAACAAAAAAGTACAATAATTTATTTCATTTAACTTTTATGTTATTTGCCTGGGGAAATTATAATTGTTAGGCATAGGCAGAAAATATATACTGTATTGTAATAATGATTATCCATGTTATGGGGTATCAATTCAAGGCACTGGGAACTTATTATAAGCTAATACTGTCATTGGGTTTAAAATCATGATTTTCTTTTAGTCATATATCATTTACATAGGCCTATACTCGAAATGCACATTAGCTGCTACTTTTCTAAGGTATCCACTCACTTATCTCCGATCACCAGTACAGCTTCCGCAAGGCAAGATCCACTGGTGACCTCCTGTCCTATCTTACTCATGTACGGTCATCTTCTCTGAGGAACTATGGGGAATCCTTTGTCGTAGCCCTTGATATCTATAAGGCTTTCTACAGAGTTTGGCGCAAGGCTTTGTTGGCCAAACTCCCTGCCTATGACTTTACCTCTTCTCTCTGTTCTCTGATTTCCAGTTTTCTTTCTGACTGTTTTATAACTGTAGTTGTTGATGGTGCATCACCTAGCCCATTCCCTGTTACCAGTGGTCTTCCACAGGGCTTTGTTCTTTCACCTACTCTCTTCCTTCTCTTCATCAATGATCTTTTACAGTCTCCATCTTCTTCTCTTCTTCATGCCTTTGCTGACGATTCTACCCTTCACTTTTCCTCTACCTTTTCTTCGCAACCTTCATCTGCTACTCGTAATCAGTCTCGTATCACTCTTTCTTGTACTCTCAACTCCAATTTGAAGAGGGTATCAGAGTGGGGCAGCCAAAATTTAGTCATATTTAATGCCTCCAAGACACATTTTCTGGTTATCTCTTTATCTTCTCCTCCTGATAGCCCTAATGTCTTCAAAACTAACGAAATTAACCCTCTTAATTTTGTCAACATTTTAGGAATCCATATAGCCTCTAACTTTTCTTGGAGGAATCACAAAATCCAAATGTCTAAATCTGCATCCAAAAAATTGGGGGCTCTTATGGTCTTTTATCTAGAGTATTTGAACCACTGCTGATAAAGTGTCTCTGTCTGTAATTATGCAGAGTGTGGAGTTTTTCCAAACCTGCAATGTGGTTTTCTAAAAAATCTGGGCAACTTGTAATAATCTTCTAGCAATTTCTGCAGATTTGGCAAAAGCATTGGCCTTTGGTTAGGAGGCTCGCATGATTGGACAGATTTAAGGGCTGCCTTTGATAGTCTCAGTCATGAGACTTTCATATTCAAATTAAGACTCATGGGTCTTGGTGACTTTTCCTAGTGTTGTTGTGCAATATGTTAGTAACAGGACTCATGACGCTTGGCTATATTTTGAAGCCAAACTAATTACCTATTCTGATGTTGCTACCTTAATTGCTGATTCTCCTTCCATAAACATAGAACTAGCTGTTGCTGAGTATCTGCATAGAATTTTTGCTAAAATTAATGCTTGGTGCAGGATGTGGGGCATTAACTTAAATGCTAAAACCCAAAATATGATGATAAGCAGGGGCGGAACTCTTGATCCTCCACATACCAATCTCATCATAGATAATGTGCCCTTTACGATATGTAATTAATTCAAGACTTTAGGGGTAAGTTGACTTTCGAGAAGCATATATCTTCCTCAGTTGCACAGTAACTGATATATTGAGGAAGTCTTTTAAGATCAGTATGGCTCATGAAAGTTTTAATACTTTTAAACTCCTTAGCCAGGAGTATTGCTCCTGAGATTGCTCACTGGCTGTAGATTCTCATCTTAGATTGTTGGCTAAAAACTTGCGTCCAGTTAAATTTCTTATTCCTGAATTAAGCACCGACGTGTGGCATAGACTCACAGTCATCTCGCTTTGTTTGCTGTTGAAATCTATAATGTTAATCACCCTTTGCATTGGGATCTACTCTGCTTATTCCGTTTTACACTCAGTTGTTGAGTCAATGGAGCTTCAAACGTTTAAACCAGCCTCGAATGCATTTTATTAAGCATACTTCCATGCTTGATTTTAAAACTTATAAAATATTGCCTGTATTGCAGTACTGAGTTATACCATTGTTTATAATTTTTTTCTTTATTTTGCTATCTTTTTTTCTTTTCCTCACCAAGTTGCTTCCACGGCTGGAACCATCTGGTTTATAGTCTATTACTTTATCCAACAGATCTTGTTGTTTGGCTTATAATAATGATCATAGATATATGTTATAGGGCATAATTTTCATTATATGGACAAAATCTCATTGTGCTAAAAGAAAATGTGTGATAGTTTGATTTATATTTTTTGACTAATTCCAGCATTGCTTGTCTTTTGGCCTATAATAATAATAATAATAATAATAATAATAATAATAATAATAATAATAATAATAATAATAATAATAGATGTAAGCCATAGGGCATAATATTCATTATATGGACAAAATCCCATAGTGCTAAAAGAAAATGTGTTATAGTCTTTGAACTGTGTCCTCATTCTCCTCAGCTAATGAGGAATGTATTGCATGAGGAAGACAGGAATACACTTGAACCAGATTTGAGTGACAACTGTATTAGTCTTGACAGTGGAATAGGAGATTGCCTTGACAAATTCTTCAGGGAATGAATGCAAGGCTGTACAATGTATAAAATATTTGCTTTGGTGTATTTATAGTGATCTTGAGCACTTTACTTGATCTTTGAGTACTTGTATTCTTGTGGCTATGAACAAAATTCAGTGACTGCTCAGTAAAGGTGAAGATGAGACTATCGAACATTGAGATCTCTCCATCTGAAACATACTGCATGGTTATGGAGTCGGCTCCATATAGTCAAAAGATTTTAAAATATTGAAATGTTTCAAAGAAAAATTGTAAAACTACTATAAATAGTCTCATACAGTACTTTTAAATATGGAGATAGAATTGTCATACTAGAGTTATTTCCCTGACATAAGAAGAATCAATGGTGACTTGAAAGAAATGTATGCACTTTTTCAAGAGCTGCTAGGTTAGGTTAGGTAATATCTTAGATTGGTTACTCATCACCAATTAGCCATCCTCATTCTCTAAATTTTGGCCTACCTAACATCTATTTTAGTTTATCAAAGATATTTACAGTTCATGCAGAAGAAAGCTACACACTTTTAAAGCTTTAAAGTTTGCTTTTTTGGCATATTTTTTAAAATTGAAACTCTTCAAGCATCCAAGGCTGATTGCATACTGTAGAGTCATATAATGAGTGTTGAATCTATCACTGGTTTGAAACAAGGTAAACTGACCCTCTCTGGCTTCTTTAGAACTTTACATATATTTTAATGTGCATATGATATAACCAATACCAGAAGTAAAGGGGAAAATACCTTCCTCCTGTGGTAACCGTAGTTTACTCAATTATCTTAATAAATACACCATTAAATATTGTACCTTAATTGCAAATTAGTAGCATCATCAACTAAGGCTTTGAAACTGATTTCTCTTTAACAGAAAAAAATTATACACAGTGTTTTATTTGATAGCAAAACCAATAACTACTCTCAATATATCTTTTGTAATTTTGACTTACTCTAGCCCACACCAAAAAATGATAAATCACTGAATGATTTGTAGATTAATACAGTACTGTACTTGTTATCTAGTCCTGGATGCATACAGACCCGTCAGATTACAAACGTGATGAACTGGGAGAGACTTTGCCAGACTTTAGGCTTTTTTAAGCCTTATAATTTTGACGATTAGCCATATAGTGTGTTCTTTAAAGGATACATTGACACTGAACATATGATGATGCTGGTAATTGGAATATAAATACCACTTGTTTATATTGAGAGTGTTAAACAATTATAGGGGCCTAAACGAAAATTCCCAGATCAGCACTCTACTTACAAAGAGTATTCACTTCTCCTAATTAACTTGAACTGTTTAGCAAGGTTTATTATATAATGATATACTCAACTTAGAACATTGTAGGTAACCTTGTTCCCACTCAGCACCCCTGTAATATGCTATTCTGATATATTCTTAAATGGAAAAACACTGTTGTTACAACGAAATTATTCTTGTATAACCTTGTAGGGAAAGTCATATGTTGGTAGTAAGGGTTTGGATAATTTTTCAAGAAAGCTTAGGCTCCCACATCCACGTTTGTCAGTAGATCTGCTTAAAATAGCTGTTGTATGCATAATCGCTATTGCATGTATAACTTTATCAGAATTAAATGAGATATAATGCTCTACTGCAAAGCCTCATAAGACTATTTTTGGTAACTCACTGGTGTTGTTTTAATCTTAGGATACACATTCAGTAGTCACATTATTGCTTCTGAGGCAGTGAGGAATTGTTATTCAGCTACTGGTAATATTTATGGTTTTCTTAATTACTTTGAAATACCCTATACAGCATCGTTTCGTGGCCGAGAATGCTAAAAAATAAATGTAAATAGGGCCTAAGGTATTTAAGAAAGTAATATGTTTCCAAATGTTTAATTTAGCCATTGTAGCATAGTACATGCTGCAGCACCACCAGTCTCCGTTACTCTTAAGTATAAGTTATTCGTCCCAGCATATTGTGAAGTATGTAAGAGTGAAGAATTTTTTTAATGTTTTTTTTATAAAAAGATTATTACCTAGTCTGGTGGGCATCATTAGTTGTTAATATTTAGTTTTATTGCTTTTGATAATGTACTCTCAGGATCTGTGCCCCCAAAGCTAGTTTTGATAAACATAGTTGTTGAATGCAATCTGGTGTAATTTTTGGAGCTTTTGTGTGTTACTAGCTTAAAGACTATTTGCCATACTAAAGGGCCATAGTTTTAATCCATCTTGTTCAGAGATAGAGAGAAAAAAACGATAATTTCAGTTAATTATATTAAGGATGTAGTTGAGCTAAGTCCTCCCTTATCTCCTGACTGTTCAGCAGGCATAAGCTGATCCTCATGGAATATAAAGTTCGTTTGGGACCGTAGTGCAGCGTTAAGAGGATTTTTTTTTTGTGTGACAAACCAATGTTTGAGTTTTTGGAAGGGCATCCAGCCTTAACTCCCTTTTTCAAACCTGTCTGTGTTTACCTTCATTTGTATAGGATTAATAGTGACATATAAACAGCAAACAAACATTGAAGATAGATCACATTGATGAAATTAACTTCACCCTGAGATGAGGCCTAAATACATGGTGTCCTCGATTTACACTGTCCTTGAGTTACGATGCTTTCTAGTTACATAAAATAAAGCATTAAAACTTATATGGGTCACAATAGATTTGCCACCAAAAGTCTCCAACACTTCTTCAAAATATCAATTGGCCTGTATTATGTCTCTCAAGCATTAAGCAGATTCTTCTGATGGCAGAGCTTCAAAGAAAAGGAAAGCCATCACCATAGAAGTGAAATTAGAGATGATGAAATTCGTGAAAAAGGGAGAAACTTTACTACTGCATTAGCATTGGTGCTTATTTAGGTGTGTTCTGACTTATACTGAAATATGGGTTGCATCACATTTCAGGAACAGAACTGGCATAAATTGAGGATTCCCTTGTACATCTGTGCAAATACACCTCCTGTAGCTTTGCAATAAAAAGTATCTGCATATCAAATGTGTACAGTTATTCTACCATTTTAGTATTCATTTCAAACGTAGTTTGAAATATATTGTTATAGCTCTTGTCCATAATTTGTTTGGAAGTAAGTGATCAAAATTTATATGAATGGCATAATTGTTTTTAATTAGGCTATATTATTATAATAAATATCCATAATTTTTTGAGATATTTACCCGTAACTGTATGTAATTTTTTTCTCTCGATTATTTCTTTAAAGTTGGCTCATTACCGGTCTCTGGATATATTGATTACTTTTCTCAAGGTAGCAGGTGCAATTCAATGCTCTCATATTTCTTTCCTTAAAGTTCGAAACATGAGCATAATGAAAATGTACATATAGAGAGTGTACCATGGTACTATATTTACCAGTAAATTTCCGAAATTGTTTAATCAATCTGACTGAGGACTAGAGGTTCCAGCTATGGGAATTTTGATATTGTTATTCAATTCACATATGTGAATATTGTACCATACACCTAAGTTTTATATGTTATTAAACACGATTATAAAATGTGTGACAGAATTAATTTTCAAATATTGATTACAGGGTATGCTATTGTAGTGTTAAACTAAGTAACCTTCCTATCTATTGTTTGATTACTAGCACGAAGTTTATTGATCTTTCTTTTTTATTTATTATTATTTCGTGGTTTCCAGATGCTAATACCTGGTGCTCGTGGTGTAGGCCAGATGCAGCATTTTTGGGTGGCTCTGCTTGTGGTGCTGCTCACCCCTCTTGTGACTGCAGATACGGGTGAGTACAGATGTATAGGACCTTTTGGTTTTGGCTGTGTACTTTAGTGTTCATATTGTATATGTCATTATCTGCATGCCTAATTGATACTCATGAGCTATTGCTATGTATGTATACTTAAGTACAGTAGACTATACAGTATGTATCTATGGTTATTTTGCATCCTCGTGACTAAATTTCTCTAAAGAGTGATAAAGAAATATTGCATCTATGTATTGTTTCATTGGCATCTAAGTATTTTGAGTAAGGTATGCAAAAGTTTTTACTAAATCAGGATTTTTATGTGCGGTGGGGGTCAGTTTGCACTGTATGGGCCAATTTCATGGTTAATACATGCAGTTTTGCCCTCAGCTTATGAAGTCAGTTGGTTCAACCATCCCTGCAGAAGTCAAAATTCGCATTTGCCCACAACCCTTATGCATTATAGGAGTGTCTATACTTTACATACGACCTATTCTCACTATACTTTAATTCATGCTCAAATTACTGATATGTAATGAACTCAACATTTGCCTAATACAGTGTAAATTTACTTAAGAACAATACTGAAATTGCAAAAATGTTTTTATAGGAAAAATACTCAGAATTAAAAATTTTCTTTATATTTTCCAACCTCATATTTTCAAATTGTGTTATTAAAGCTTGCTTAAGCATTGGATACCTCTACAAGTCACTTATTTTTAATTCAACAGTTTACATATCTCATATGCAAAGGGTCTGGCTTTTTGTATGGCACTTCCTTGACTATTCCAAACAGAGTTGAGATAACATGTAAAGTACTGTGGTGAATAATTGCCTCTCATAAAGAAATGAGTGTGTATCAAGTGCATTTTTTGTTATTAGTGAAAGAATGATGAAAGTTTCTCTCTCTCTCTCTCTCTCTCTCTCTCTCTCTCTCTCTCTCTCTCTCTCTCTCTCTCTCTCTCCTCTCCTCTCTCTCTCTCTCTCTCTCTCTCTCTCTCTCTCTCTCTCTCTCTCTCTCTCTCTCTCTCTCTCTCTCTCTCTCTCTCTCTCTCTCTCTCTCTCTCTCTCTCTCTCTCTCTCTCTCATAATGATGATAATATCAGTGATACAGTACTTATAATAAATTGAAGGTCAGTAACAATCCATTACATAGTGCCTGCTACAATATAATTACTCTATTTTCTGTAATCTGCAATAAATATTTCAAACATGTTATGTGGTTCATCGTCATGTAGCAAGACGGCACAGAAACTAATGTAATAAGAGGAGGTAACAGCATTGACAGTAAACACTTGAACACTAACAATAAATAATTCTATAAACATTAAAAAATACGATAACAACATGCAACAAAACACTATATATAATAAAACGATCACTTAAAAAATATCCAGATGGTAACTTGAATCCACTACATTTAAATTTAAGCTTTCGCAAGTAGAAGGACATCTGCATATAGTATTACAATATTCCTGAATGCTGCACTTCAGCGGATCAGATACTAGACCCTAAGTGTTCATGGTGTCTTTGTTGTAGAGTTTTAAGTTGAACCAACATATACTAGTTTGTAGTTAGGATATTCAAATTTGTATACACCCTTTGAACAAACATTTGGTCAAGATTTCTTTGTGATTACAAAATACACCTAGTTTGCTTTTTACATATGTTTATAATCCACGAAATTGGAATAACGCCCCTAAAAAATAATAGTGAAAAAATAAGAAATGCGCGAATAATGCCCACGCTAAAAAATTTGAAAAAAAATTTCATTTTAGCAAATAATCGACCGCCTTGGAGGCACATTTCCGCCATCCTGCCAAGTGCTTCAGTGTCTCTTTACCCAGCATACTGCATAGATATATCGCTTGTTCTAACTGTGTTTGTGTTATGGTTTGTATATCGTCAGGAAAAAAGCGTGCGAGAGCGCATCAGCTGATATGGAGGTGGCAAAACGTGTGCAGATAGAGGTTCGTTCTCCCGCATCCTCCTCCTCTTCTACTGCTTAATGTGATCGGATATTATGAAGAGAATGGAATAAAACCATTAAGAACAAACAGCAAACAAACTTGCGATATAATATTGTCAGGGAAATAGCGTGCGAGGTTGCATCAGCTGATACGGAGGCGGCAAAACGTTTGCAGATAGAGGTTCGTTCTCCCTCATCCTCCCTCTTCTACCGCTTAATGCGATCGAATATTATGGAGAGAATGGAAAAAATGCTAAGTACAGTATGTGGATGAGCAATAAGAACAAACAGCAAACAAACTTGCGATATAATATTGTCAGGGAAATAGCGTGCAAGAGTGCATCAGCTGATACGGAGGCGGCAAAACGTTTGCAGATAGAGATTCGTTCTCCCGCATCCTCCTCCTCTTCCACCGCTTAGTGCGATCGGATATTATGGAAAGCATGGAAAAAAAGCATTAAGAACAAACAGCAAACAAACTTGCGATATAATATCGTCAGGGAAATAGCGTGCGAGAGTGCATCAGCTGATACAGAGGCGGAAATACGTTTGCATACAGAGATTCGTTCTCCCGCATCCTCCTCCTCTTCTACCGCTTAATGCGATCGGATATTATGGAGAGAATGGAAAAAAAGCATTAAGAACAAACAGCAAACAAACTTGCCATATAATATCATCTGGGAAAAAGCGTGCTAGAGCAAAAACGTTTGCAGATAGGTTCGTTCTCCCGCATCCTTGTGCTCACCGCCACCATGCACGTCCCAGTGTATGCCTGTTGCCCACCGCATAATAGAGTGCATTAATTTGTTTACTGTACAGTAAATCTGTATATCTTTTATTCTTTACACTATTTGCATGTTAAGATAAATAACTACAGGTCTTTCTGCTTTGTTATGTACTTATAAGATATGTGTTACTTTTCTTATATCTTTGGTATAGTTTTTCTATATACGGTTGTGAAATGTACCTATGCCCATTATCATTGTTTCTTATGGAAAATGACTTGTTACATTACGCGATTATTACATTACGCGGCACTCATTATTATTATTATTATTATTATTATTATTATTATTATTTTCAATATTATTATTATTATTATTATTATTATTATTATTTTCATTATTATTATTATTATTATTTTGACTTGTCATTTTGCACTACTTTAAGACAGTTTTCAGTTGCATATTTGATTACCTTATGTATATATTGTTCCTGTGTAGAATATTATTTTCAGTATTTTATGGTGAATATGATCAAGCATTAAACAGACTTCATAAGCAGCATAATGTACGCCATTCCTCTCAATTGCTTTTTTATAGAAAGAATTATGAAAAACGGATGTTTTTCATTATTCTTTATTACCTTTGTATTCCCCCTCACTGATTGTTTCCTCGTTTTCTATTAATATCCTCTCTATGCCATCTTGATCGCCATCCCTCTCCTTTTATGTTCTCTCTCAGTACCTCTCCCCTCTGACTTATTCCTCCCCTCTTCGGTGTTCCCCATACCCTAGAGGGGACGCATGAGTAAATTAGTGACTGCTGATTCAGCTATCAACTTAGCACATGTCATCAGGGGGAAATGACCACGGCATCTTACTGCTGTTGGCTCTCTCTCTCTCTCTCTCTCTCTCTCTCTCTCTCTCTCTCTCTCTCTCTCTCTCTCTCTCTCTCTCTCTCTCTCTCTCTCTCTCATATAGATTTTCTTTATCAATATTTTCAAGTTCCTTATGCTATATTGAGATTAAAGAGTAGCAGAACTAAGAGAGAGACTGAACAATCAAAGCTTCACTCAAATATGATGCATTGATGATGAGACTACGTTTTGGATATAAATATTACTGGCAGTATGTTAAAGAAACTGATGGTATCTCTTGTAAATTATGTGGTCATGTTAAATCTCATACTCTGTATCATTATATAATGGAATGTAGGGGTCTAAACGAGTTCAGGTGTGATAGTATTATTGACATTACAGATATGGTGTGTTATTTTATAAATAACAATATGATTAAACGAATTATGAAACAAATTTCTAAGTTTGACATTAGAGTTTAGTTTGTTTATTTTTTCAGCATATTTGCTATAACTGAGATAAGATAGTCAGTGAAATGACCAATTGTCATATTGTGCATTATTATTAGGATTGTTAATATAATTGTAATTTTCATTGTCATTATTGCTTGCTTTGAAGAACAAATATATTTTTTTTTATAGTTGTGGGGTGGGCTTGTTAGCTTGCTAACAAGCTCCATTTGATGTAATTGCCTATTATGTCAATAAATTTTTTGAATTTGAATTTGTATTCGAAAACTTAAAAGATTAGAGAACCCTTAAAAAAAAAAGCTACGCTCTCCCTCTCTCTCTCTTTGCCTACTGTACATTCTAATCTCTTTCCTGCTGCTATTACTACTGCTACTACTAATCATCTGCTAATCCTCCAATCTTTGCCTCTGCAGCTATTCTCCCTCTTAATCCCTCTTGATCCTCCCCATCTCCCTTCCACATGTCATTATTGTTGTTCTCTCGATGTCTAATATTGCCAATCATCATCCTCGTTTATAAGCTCCTTTTCATTTTTTCCCTTCCCCCCCCCTTTTTTCCTACCTTCCCCCCTTCCCCTCTCCTTGGCTCTCATCTCTTCAGTCCTTGAAAGTTTTAAATGGGGATGATCGCTTTTAAAGGCTGCCTTTTGCTTAATTAGTTTTCGCTTTTCCTGGGTGTTACAGTTGTCGTTGTTCTTGTTGCTTTTGCCGTTCACGTCGCTGTTGGTGTTGTCGTCGTCGTCGTCTGCTTGTTTCTTATTGTACAAGTTCCATTCCAGTCACTTTTGCCTATATACTTTAATAGGGTTTAGATAATTTTTTTTTAATGGAAGTTTAGAAATTGGGTTTTTAATTACTTCTTGTTTTATATTATCTTAAGCAAACGGATTATTTCAGTCGTGACATAGCGAATTATTTAAATCTCTTAAAAACTTAAACTTTATGTTTAGAAAATAAATGCTCGTGCCTTGCTTCCAGAAAACGTAATCTCTGAAGTTTTATAAAGTTTGCATTTAGAAAATGGATACGCTATATAGTTTAAAAGCGTGCCATTAGAAAACGTATATGCCCTTCAGTTTGTTTTTGCTTCCCTTTAGAAAACGTATTTCTCGTAAGCTTATTTTCTTAGGCTGTTTTGGGCTGCCCTCTAGAAAGCGTATTCTGTTGATTTTCTAATATTAACTAGGGTTTTTAAAATAAGTTGTCTTTAATTTTTTAAAGCTTGTTTATAAAATACATATTCTGGGGAATTTTTAAGTCGTCTCTTAGTTTGCCTTTAGAAAACAGTTTATCCTTTTTGATTACAATTTGTTAAATACTGAAACCTTGGAAAGTTGTGTGTTTAGTTCTTAAATTTATTTAGTGTTTTGTTATTTCCTGTAATAATGTTGTTTTTTCCTTTACTCATCTGTGTTCCCATCATCTCATTTTTTTTATAATTCCAGACTCGCTACACGACACAGAGTGTCTTAGTTTTCAGACCGAAAGCAGATTCTTTTGATTTAAGACTTGCGCTCTCTCTCCTGAGCATTTTTTTTTTAATCTTTTTCCCTTTTTTATAAATTTTCCTTGCAAAGCAAAAATTTTCATATGTATGCGTACAGTGCATAATGATAAACCACTATTATATTAGGTTGGTGAATATTAAACAACGGGGAAATATGAAGTACTTGAAAGAATAAAAAAAAAAATATGAATATCTTGTAGTTTTATCATTTCTATACGGACAACTGTTTAAGTCTTCAGTATCTTTTATTTCGTCATAATGATACAGATTTATATTAAAATTTCTTTAGTTTATCATTTTAATCTTAAAACTCTTGTAGGTTTGTAAATTTTATGTTGAAATTCTTTTAGTTTATAATTTTAATCTTAAAATTCTTGTAGGTTATCGTTACGATACAGGCAAATTTTTATTTTTTTTGAAAGTTTTGTAGAAGCCCCCATTTTTTATTTTTTTATTTTTTTTGATAGGATAGGAGTGGAAAAAGGGGAGGGAATCAAGGATACAAGGGAATCGAAGGGAAAAGCACGAAACTTAAATAAATCAAGAGAAAAAAAGAGAGGGACAGACCTTCGTGCTAAATCTTCCCCCGGCCTCAAACTCCACCCCCCCCCCCCTTCACTCATAACTTTCCATCCTACAGCAGTGATATCCCTATCCCACCCCACGTAACACTCTCCCTCTGTACTCCCTCCCCTGTTCCATTTAATAATGAAATAACACGTACAAACGAGCCTTGAGAAGTTGGTCTAAAAGAACGTCGGCTAAAAAGCACCGACATCAAAGGGCGGGTCACAAGAAAACCTTTTAGCTGTAAAAATGTAAAGGGAAAATATCCCACCATTTTCTTTCTTCCACCTTTTTTTCTCTCTTCTATTTTAAGTCGCTTGTATTTCTTACCTCTTTCGTTGGCTATCTCATTTTCTCTCTCGCTTTATTTTGTATCTTAGCTCTTGCTTTGCTCCTTGCCCTGCTTGAATATTGGGTAAACAACTGTAAATGAAAGGAAATTTCTAATTTTTTTCTTGACATGTGAAATAATAAACATTCTCTCTCTCTTCTCTCTCTCTCTCTCTCTCTCTCTCTCTCTCTCTCTCTCTCTCTCTCTCTCTCTCTCTCTCTCTCTCTCTCTCTCTCTCTCATCTATCAATCTATCTGTTGCAGTATATATATATATATATATATATATATATATATATATATATATATATATATATATATATATATATATATATATATATATATATATATATATATATATGAATTAAAGGAAGGGAATCCCTTGCCTTTTGATATGAAGATTTAAGTTTGTACGTATGTGTTTGTACATACACGCACACGATCGGTATTTACTTTATCAGTATACGTATTTGTCTAAAAAACTGTTGCATTGTACTCAGCAATAGTCTGCAAAATATTTTCCTAACTACGTATAGTATTAATGCTAGTTGTATCCTAGTTTATTTATGAACCAATCTCTCGGCTTTAATATCGGGTGAAATCTCTTGAAGCAGATGATGCAATGTATATGATGCGTCATTGTTAAAAAGATGATTTTTATAAAATATGGTAATTTATTATAATAGTAATTATTATTATTATTATTATTATTATTGTTATTATTATTATTATTATTATTATTTATCTGTTGTGTGGCGAGAAACTTTTGCTTTAGTATTCATAGCTTATCGTTGGAGGCGACTACTACTTGATATGCTAAATTGTGAATGAGCGTGTAATTAC
This sequence comes from Halocaridina rubra, assembly GCA_037179515.1. Lineage (NCBI taxonomy): Eukaryota > Metazoa > Arthropoda > Malacostraca > Decapoda > Atyidae > Halocaridina > Halocaridina rubra. The sequence goes on from JAXCGZ010012121.1 coordinate 35,039, forward strand.
CTAATTAATTACCAAATTGTGGTTACGGAAAAGAGGCCTAATGGTCGTGACACCACCCTCTTCTGGTCGGTTCCATTTTATACTGAAACGATGCTCATGTTTGTTCTTAATACTGTGAATACAGTTAGTGTGTGTGAGTGTGTGTGTGTGTGTGTGTGTGATGTGTGTGTATGGGTAGAATTCCACACTCAATATCTGTACCTGTCTTGGGAAGCGACCAAAAGGGGGAATGGGAAACACGGCAATCACTCCCTGGTTGAGAATAGAAAAAAAATGGGGGGAGGGTCGAGAGTAGACAGAATATATTCTTTCGGTTCTTTTCCATGAGCTCTAGCGGATAAAATATCTAATTTGAATGAATATTATAGTTATTCTTGGATTATTATTAAAAAAAATGAAGTTTGTTGGGAAAGAATCTATGATGTAGTGAATTATATTAATTACTCTGGCCCATTAGGGTAAAAATTAATCACTATAAATTGCAATTGAGAGGATTAACATGGACATGATTTTTTTTTTTGTCAGCGGTTAAAGTTCTCAGTAGTATTTTTTCCATAATTATGTTGCTACTCTTTGAACAGTTTAGGTAGGACTTTTAAGCTGACCAAGCCTCGTGCCCTGCACATTCTATAAAGACGGAGAACACAGTGCGGTATTAGGAGAACAGAAATGCTGCATATAGGTGTTTTGTAATTAAGCATCGAATAAATAATTATTAAAGTAATATGTTGTGAGACGGCAGTAAAGGGAGACGTAATGCATAAAAATAAGTTGTGAAAAAGGGAACTTGAAAGTCTGACTAATCAGCGACATTGATTATGACACAAAGCTGAGGACTCAAAAGGGTTAGGAAAAAAAAAGAGGGGAAATCGGACTGATTTCATTATTTAAAAGTTCTTACATTTCTCTCTCTCTCTCTCTCTCTCTCTCTCTCTCTCTCTCTCTCTCTCTCTCTCTCTCCTCTCTCTCCTCTCTCTCTCTCTCTCCTCTCTCTCTCTCTCGGTTCAAAGGGTATCTCGGAAGGCGGGGAAAATGAGTTATAAAAAGAAAGAAAATAAGACGTGAATGGAATTAAGAATCTCTAAAACGAAATTGAATTAAGGAAATAAAAAAAAGATACGACTACGAGGGAGAGAAATGAAGGTGAAGAGAGATGAAATTAGGGATGAGGGAATGAGGAAAAAGAGTTGACTAAAGAATATTATTATTTTTTTTTTTTTATGAAAAGAAGATGAGAGGAAGTTTGCAGATTACAACAGCAGTCCGTTAGGAATCTGAATTTTTTTAGCGATTTATTTTTTTTATTATTTTTTTAAAGCCTCTCCAGTCTTTGGATGCGCTTTGCACCCTTCTATAATAATTTGATGTTGGGCCAGGCTCTCATATATTAGACCACGAGTTCGATTCCCTGAGGATATTGTTAGGAACACTCCTTCTTCAAAGCCTATTGGCCTATGAAGGGAAATGCACTAGTGGCCCTCGTGTGATATCCCTGTCAGCTCAGCAAGGGCAGTGAATACACATTAGCTGCACGGAGAATATGATGGAACAGGTTTCACGTACTGGGCAAAAAAGAAAAGAAAATCAGGAGAGAGAGAGAGAGAGAGAGAGAGAGAGAGAGAGAGAGAGAGAGAGAGAGAGAGAGAGAGAGACTTCAAGCATATCTTGTTTAATGAAGAAAATGAAGATTGTAAACAGCTCCATAATGGGGGAGGCAGTTAGGTTAACCTAGTTTAAGTCCATACTTTCTCCCCCTCATTCTCTATGCATTTGTGTGTGTAAGGAAACTGATAAATATGGAACTTAATATGTTGGAACAGTATCTTGATATGCCTGGAGTTCAAAAGGGGAAAATTGCTTCTCTTACTTTGCTTTCTTTCAAACATCAAGTTTTTTTTTCTTGTAAAACATTTATAAGTAATTCTTATTACACTTTCAATATTTTTAATCTTTACTTATAAACTCGGGCTTCAGTGGTAATCTTTCCGTCCTAAAACCATTCAAAAATTACTGTTTCATTTTTTCTCTATATCAGTATACATAAGCTTTCAAGTAGTTTTTCTGTTAATCTGCATGAAATTTCCGCCTAAAACCAATTAAAAATACTACTCATATCTTTCTGTATTTTAATTTTCGTGAGATTTTTATAAGAAACCATAAAACAACCATTTAAGAAATTTTCTATATTGTGTTCTGCGCTCACGAAACATTTTAAGGATTTTTTATAGAGGGGGACAATTTTCTCTTATATTTTTTTTCTTCTTAAAAGATTCCTTCATAAGAGGCGGGTTCAGGAAAGGCCTCCTCCTCCTCCTGAGGAATTTTTAGATTAAATTTTAAAAAATTTCGGAAGTAGACGGATTTTTGGAGATGAGAAGCTGAGCTATTTTATAAATGCATTTGTATCTCATGCTCAGAGAGAGAGAGAGAGAGAGAGAGAGAGAGAGAAGAGCAAATTTCATATTTGTTCCTTTGGTATTTTATATATATATATATATATATATATATATATATATATATATATATATATATATATATATATATATAATAAAGTAAATGTTTTATTTATTTAATCATCAAAAGCATATAATTGATTTCATTGCCTGAATATTTTCTCGAAGTAAAGAAGCTTTAGTAGAACAGAGGCCAGGTTAATTGAAAGACACACCTCTCCATGTGTTTCTGTCTCCATTCATCAGGTTTCCGCAGCTAATGGCTTAAACTCTGAGGGCCAATACTTCATTTTTGGGGGTAATGGGACTTGAAGAGGGGGTAGGGGGTTGATCTTAACCTTTTCCATTGACGCATCCGTTCTGTGATTACCTAATTGTGTTTACGGGAAAGAGCCCAAAGCTCGTATCTTCCCGTCTCCTGATCGGTTCCATTTTATACTTAGTGATACTTACCATACCTGTTCTTAAAACTATGGATTGCGTGTGTGATTACCTAATTGTGTTTACGGGAAAGAGCCCAAAGCTCGTATCTTCCCGTCTCCTCATCGGTTCCATTTTATACTTAGTGATACTTATCATACCTGTCCTTAAAACTATGGATTGAGATAGCATTAACTACCTCCTCGCTTAGCCAATTCCAATTATCAACTACTCTTACACTGAAAAAGTATTTCCTTACATCCTGCAAAGAAGTTTTCTTACCAAGCTTCAAACTATGACCTCTAGTTCTAGAGCCAGCCATATCAAAATATCGATCCCTATCCACTCTATCATAACCATGAAGGAATTTAAAGACTGTCACCATATCCCCCCTCACTCTTCTAGCTTCGAGTGATGGTAAGTCTAATTCCCTCAGCCTCTCATCATAACTGAGATTGCGTATTTCTGGCACCAGTTTTGTGGCATGTCTTTGAACTTTTTCAAGCTTAGCTATGTGCTTTTTCAAGTGCGGATTCCAAAAGGGGTCTGCATATTCGAGTTTTGGCCTCACATAGGTTACATAGGTTTGTGTGTGTGTGTGTGTGAGAGAGAGAGAGAGAGAGAGAGAGAGAGAGAGAGAGAGAGAGAGAGAGAGAGAGAGAGAGAGAGAGTGTTTGCGTTTGTTCATACGACCCTTCATAGCAGGTAAAGTATGGTCGTAGTTGGGTATGTTAACTTTAAAGCATATGTCAATCATACCATCTCACTGTCATATCATACATCCGTATACCCATCACATCTTTCCTAGTACTGTTTGAGACATGCATTGGAGCTATACATTAGGAACAAATGATAACTAGCCAGGTCAAGTGACTATTTGTCTGTCAGTTTGTTTGCCAATATCCATCTCTACTTATTCTGATAATTTTAGAGATGCATGAAAGCTCCATACTGAATGAAATATCGTATCATTTGGCCCTCTATCTGTCTACCCATTTATAAATATTATATGCCTTCTCATGTATTTCCATCCTCCAATCTCCTTGTCCATACAGGGGTGAATTAGACTGTTACGAACAACAGGCAATAAAAAAAAATGACTACCTGTGTCTACAGTTCGGTCCCATTAAATTACTCTTTCTAAGCAGATGGGAACACTGGCGAAATAGGTGGTATTCACCTGCGTCCATGCGTCTATACGGAAGTTGCACGAACTGTTATGACTTTTTTTTATGTAACTAGCACATCTTCGCTTCGTGTACGGGACTGAATCTAACCGATATGTACAAGCTATTTTGTTAACTTAGGACAAGTCCAGTTTATTTTTCTAACTGAATATATTTTTCCGTTTAATTTGTTCATGCAGTCGCAAAGAGCTGGTTACTTGCTTATTGCATAAGTTTGTCCTTTCATTATGCACCTCCTTGAAATTATTTTCCTCCTCCTTTCTAAGCATTGACTCCCACCTTCAGGAGCAGTGTTGACAGAATGGGAATTGAACCTTTTAACCGTGTGCAAGGGCGTGTTTTCGTTTGCTCGAAGTAGAGCCAGAGAGGAATGTCTTTGAATGCCGTTGTGAAGGTAAGTCATTGTTTTTAAGATCGGTGATCTCAGATTGAACCCCTGCCGTGCGACTGGAATTAGACTGAATTTCTCTGCCATACTTTTCAGCTTTCAGCCTGGTAATGCTTTTCTTGAAAATGCAATTGCATTGCGAAAAGAAAAGGAAGCTTCTGTGAATCCGGCCATTGAGTCAAGAATAAAGATGTTTCTCGGGTGATAGTGTTAGCGATGGAAGGAGGAAGATGAAGGAGGGAGAGAAAAAGAAGATTAGAGAGAGAGCTGCCTGAGAAGAAAAGAGATTCAATAAACGGGCAACAAGATCGTTAAGGATGGATGAGGAAATCCAGTTTAATGCGAGAAAAGAAAGAGGGGCAAGAAAATATGTTGAGAGAGAGAGAGAGAGAGAGAGAGAGAGAGAGAGAGAGAGAGAGAGAGGCCAAATCATTAGTAGGAAAAAAGGAATTAGAATCAGAGTAGGAAGGGAAAAAAGTAGTCCTTGAGAGGTCGTCAGTGACTTGGAAAAAGATGGAAAGGTCCAAGCCAATTAGATGGTCTTATCTGTACGGTAGTATATGGTTTTGTATGTGTGTATAAAGGAAAGAGTGAGAGAGAGAGAGAGAGGCTACTTTTTTTTATTACTCTTTGGTCAAAATGCCATATTGGTGTTTTTGTTTAAAATAATAATGTCAGATTTATGTATTTTTATATTCACTTATATGAAATTGTGCTGCCAATGTCTATCACATAGTTTTGATATATGAACTCCACTTGCAAATACTCAAGCATTATGAAATACATCAAGCATGAGATAATTAAGCTAACGGTAGTATCACAATCTGGAATCATAGCAACTAGAAATGCCTATTATATCCACGTTGCATCTCTCTGGTGTATTTCTTATGGCGGAAAAACTTGCCTTTTGTGTTAGAGGTATGATTAGTGTGAATAAACAACATGTTATATTCACATATTTAGCAGATGCTTGCTTGGTGTACCTGGACCTGCTATCTCTAGAGGTGTACTGGAGCACAGTCTT